>PVKH010029054.1:0-12694 GCA_004027955.1 Chaetophractus vellerosus | reverse complement strand
GCGTTCCTCTGTGTCTGCTTGCCTCCCCCTGCTGGGGCGACCTGCCGAGTCAGCTCACCAGAGCGGTGGCCTGCCTGCTCGTGGGGGCTTGCCTTTGCCCGTGACGGTGTGCCCTGCCCGTGGCGGCGTGCCCCGCCCACATTGGCTTGCCTTCTCGAGGCGGTCCGCCTGTTCGAGGAGGCCCGGGGACCAAATCCGGGGCCTCCCATGAGGTAAATCGGCACCCTACCAACTGGGCTATACAGCCGGCCCCTAATCTAAGACTGTTAAATGGAGCATTACATTACGGAGCATCACATAAATTCTTGTCAAAAAGCAATTATTTTCAATATCAATCTAAGAAAATCATAATGAGGACATTATAATTACTGAAATGTATCACTAAATAACCATCAGATTAATGTTAATTAGCCATAGATTTAAATTCCTTACTATTATTTGTGTACCTTTTATCAGAGCCATTGTGTTGTACAACTACAAGAGGCACTATGTGAATGATATCCAGAGTTGTTCAACACAGGTGACTCTAACCTCCAGGAGAATCGTCAAGTATGTAAACATAATCTCAATATGGATGTGCTATATACCAGCAACTTTATAAAATCTCTAATACTTATGGTAGCCTGAAAACAATATTTGTAGTTGAAACAGGAGTTCAGATAGTTAAGGAACTTGTCCAAGGTAACCATTAGTGTGTGGCAGAGTTTGTATTTGAATCCAGACTTGTCCATCTCCAAAGCCTGTGCCCTTTCCAACTACTCCATGTCACCTACCTCTTATTCACATTTCCTTGATTGCAAAATAAGGGGTTTGGACTATATCCTCTTAAGGTATAATCAATGAGGAAAAAACCTCTGGAATTAGAAGCCTTTTCTATCAGCCCTTTGAAAAGGGCCAGAAACATAAGTGGTACATAAAAAGATTTCCAACGAATGACTAGTGTAACTTCTGATTATCCTCAAAATGATATCACCCTGCAATAGTTCCACTGTTATCCAATGTCCAAATTAAACGGCCATAGAAGACCCTGTTTAATTAGTTGCTTTAACTCCCAGCTTTTGCTGTTCATTATTTCAAAGTCTTGCAGAATGTTAGCTATGCTTAGGCTGGAGCACAAGCCTTGCATTTCCTGTGATACCCTATGACAAAGAGAAGGACTGCAAATAGATGACCAAAAGATGGTGTAGCGGTTTGGCAGTTTGATGTAATTATGAATTCCAAAAATAGATATTGAATCATGCTTGTAAACTGATCTGTTAATCTGGGCATCATTAAGTTATGATTATGGCATTGACTGGGTCAGTAGGGTGTTGAGCCCCACCCCTTGGTGGGTGGGGGAATCAAATATAAAAGGCAAGGCAAAAGACAGAGAGAGAAGTTTTGATGTTGGAGTCTTGAGCTAGAACCCCAGGAAATAAGAGTGCTTGGAGAGAAGGTTCCGGGATAGAGACAAGCCATTCGCCTGATAGTCTGCAGCTGGCCTTGTAGAGAGATGCAAAGCCTAGAGAACCTCATGGTCTACAGCTGACCTTGTGGAGGAAACAGAGGCGCTAAGCCCGGAGAGAAACGAAACCCTGGGAAGAGAGGAACCCAAGAAGCCTGAACCCTGGCAAACATTGGAAGCTGTCTTGCTCCAACACGTGGCAATGGACTTTGGTGAGGGAAGAAACTTATGCTCTAGGGCCTGGTTAACTGTGGACTTCTACCCCAAATATGTACCCCTTATAAAGACCAACCGGTTTCTGGTATTTTGCATCAGTACTCCTTTGGCTGACTAATATAGACAGTATGAGAAACTACAAAGAGAACCAGCTCTTCCCAAACTAGGTCTCTCCTTATATGTTTTTATTATTTCTTTGAGAATGAATAAGCTCTCAGAACAGATACATCCGTAATTAGATATAAGTATAAATAAATACATTCATAAGTTAAATATAAACCATTTTTAATAAAGACACCTAACTATCTCATAGGATTCTGGTGGGGCTAGATGAAACAATCTATGTAAAGTGTACAGCAGAGTGCCCAAGCACAGTATTCTATAAATGCTGGCTATTAATTTAAATTGAGTGTCATTTGACTGCCTATATTTGTTTCTTTCCTAATGAAGGATGTTGTTAATATGGGAAAGTGTGAGAGAGGCAGGGAGTAGGGCATATGGGAATCCCCGACATTTTTTATGTAACATTTATGTAATCTAAGTATCTTTAAAAATAATAATAAAAATAAAATTATTTAAAAAAATGTTAAGAAGATAGGATAGCTTACAGTCTACCTCCCCATACTGACTTCTGAATTGTCTAATTACTTAGGAAATGTAATTTGTGAAGGAAAATATGGTATATAAGATATATGATTACTCTAATAGGACTGTTTTTAGCAATCACTGACCCATAAAACGTAGGAGACACTAAAATAAAAATCTTATAAGCTTCTAATATACAATGGTTAGAGCTCTATTTCTAAAATTTGAAAGTACAAAATTTGAGGCTTAAGCAACTGCTGTTATTTAAATTTGATTTGTCATTGTACTGTTTTTTTTTTTTTAAATCATTGACTGGAAAGGCATTATTCAAAATTAAGTTAAAACTTTGAATATTAAAGCATCTTAAGGTGGCTGAGGTAATTTAATGCATAAGCTAAAACAAAATAGCACTTGATCTTAAAAAATTATTGAACCTAACAGTAAATATAGCGCGCCAGATATACATAAATACTATTATTATAAGAAAAGTATGTATTACACATATATGAAATTTATGTAGTCATAATCCTAACAGGTATAGAATGTACATAAAGATAAGTGGTGAAGACAAACTTTAATTTTACTTACCAGCCCATGTTGCACCCTCAGGAACCTCAATGAAATGCCTTCGAATTTGACCAGGTTTAAAATGTACATCTGTAAAGGCTAGATCATAATGTGATGATTCATTTACTCTGAAAATTAATAAAATTATTAAAAAACACGATTAATGTCTGGTACAAAGGGGCTTTAAACACAAAAATCTAGTATGCTAGATTTTTTCCAACAAATGAAAGAGAACAGTTCATTAGAAATAAACACAGGGACTTAAAAGCTGGTTAAATGACAGCATGCACAACAGTATCCCACTTTTGCAATATGTCAGCAAAACTAATTTCTGGATAGTAGAGATGATTTTTTTCTACTTTTTGGGTCATTTTATAATTTGACTGTAAGATAGACACACATAAATGCACAATTAAAAAGTGCTCTTTTTAAAATTAAAGGAATACTAGGGAGTGGATGTGACTCAAGCAGTTGATTGCCTGCTTCCTGTATGGGAGGTCCTGGGTTCGATTCCCAGTGCCTCCTAAAAACAAAACAAAACAAACAAAACAAAACAAAAAGCAAAAAACAGCAAGCAAACAAACGAAAAACAAAACAAAAACCCAATTTAGAGAAGCCGATGTGGCTCAGTGGCTGAGTGCCGGCTTAATACATACTAAGTCCCAGGTTCAATCCCTGGCCCTGGTACCCCCCCAAAAAGAAAAGGAATTCTACAACATTTATAGTTTTTCAGTGACCAGAATCTGGACTACAGTAAATTCTAAATATTAAAACCAAAGGTAATGTTTGTATGACATTGATATTGTCTTATAGTTAATAATGGCACTAAATTAAATCCCTTTTGTAGCTTCAAAATGCTCCCATGTCATAATGAAATGGTAACAAAGACAAACTACTTTCAAAGCATTTTTGTAAGAAATCAATGAAACATAAAGATCAAATGTGTAATTATCCACTATGGAAGCCTAAAGCCTGTTCCGGAGACAAACTGTAGTTGATGTGAAAAAATACTTCAATGAGTGCCTACTATATATAAGGCAATGCATTAGAAGCTAGAGGTGTCTCCAGGAATAAGATATGGCCCTTGCCCTAGACAAAACGACCAAGAGACGTTTAACATAATATGCTCTGGACATACAAGAAGTGCTAAGGGAGACTAGATGAAGGGTACATGGTTCACTCAAAAGGAGCCAGGAAAGCTTCCTGAAGGTCTTATGTATTTATTATCTTGGACTTCTAGGGAATATATGATTGTGAACTTAATTGTTCTGCAATTATTCCATTAGTAGTGTATGTCACATTTGCTCAATTTCATTTCACAGTTCTTATGGGAGATTTGCTGCATATTTAATATTTATCAGAGTTATCTAACTCAATAGAAACTATTTAGAACTTTTCACTCATTTCCAGTGTTCTCATAATCTCAATCTCATCCTTTCATTTACTAAACAATTTGTTTTATTCTGTATATTCTGTAAAACAGTGTTCATGTAAAGGAACACGTAAGACGGTCCCTGTGTCTATAGTGAGCTCACACAAATAGGATAAATTTAATTAAAAAGTTACAACCCATTGACCACGGTATATAACAGAGACATGTAAAAAGTGCCATATAACAGAAAAAAAGGGACTCAACCCTTTTTTAATTAGAGACAAGAAATTGAAGCAAAAGCATCAGCTGTAAAAATGCACATTATCTTGAGACAACCTGCAGTGTCAGAATCAAAGAATTCATTGAAATGTGTTCTGTGGTGTACAGAATGACAGGAAACATGGCTAAGGCTAGACTGTGAAGGATCATTGTCTGCTATTTTAAGGAGCCTGGACTTGATCCTGGGAGGTTCCACTGATATATGTGAAGCAGAAAGGAGTATGATCAGATTTGAGTTCCCTGGTTCCACAGTGGAAGACAAGATGGAGCAGTCTGGTATTATTTATGAATTCCAAAAATAAATATTGGATTATGTTTATGAACTGGTCTGCTCCTCTGGGCATATTAGATTAGATTGGATTCAGAGGTTTCACTTTTACTTGATTAAATAATGATTAAGGCTTTGATTGGGCCACGTCAGTAGGATGTTGAGTCCCCACCCCCTTGGTATGTGGGGACTCACAGAGAAAACATAGCAGAGTTTTGAGAAAGTGGGAGTTTTGATCCTGGAGCCCCGGGAAGTAAATACACAGAGAAGGAGATACGTGAGGAAAGAGAGAAGGCTCCATTAGACACGGCAGAGGCCCTGGGAAGAGAGATGAGTCGTTAGCCTAAGAGGTCTACAGCTGGCCTTGTGGAGAGTACAGAGCAGCCGAACTGGGAGAGAAACTAGCCCTGGGAGACAGATGAGACTTATCCCAGCCCAAGGCTGATTGGAAGAAGTTGGGACCATGGAGCCTGAATCATTGCAGATATTGGCAGTCATCTTGCTCCAACATGTGGCAACAGACAATGGTGAGGGAAGTCAACTTATGCTTTATGGCCTGATAACTGTAAGCTTCTGCCCCAAATAAATACCCTTTATAAAAGTCAACAGATTTCTGGTATTTTCTCATTTGGCTGACTAATACAGTAGGCAACTAGTAAAGTCTAAGATCCAGTAGAATATATATATATATATATATATTTTTTTTAAAGATTTATTTTATTTTATTACATATATCCCCTCCCCCTGTTGTGGCGACGCACCAAGGCCGGTCACTGCGCAGGTGCGGCTTTCCCCGCTTGTGGGCGGCTTCTGCTTCCATTGACGGCCGGCTTTTTTGCTTTCAGTTCGCGGGTGGCTGGCTGCGCTCCATTCGTGGGCGACCTGCCCTGCCCGCGGCGGCTTTGCCCTGTCCGTGGCAGCTTTTTGCCCTGCCCACGGCGGCTCTGGCCCGCCCATGGCGGCTTGCCATTCTCAAGGTGGTCTGCCCGCTAGGAGAGGTCCCCGGGAACCGAACCCGGGGCCTCCCATGTGGTATACCAGCGCCCTATCCACTGGGCTATATGGCCGGCCCCCAGTAGAAAATATTAATTCCAGACACAAGGAGCACAAAAAGAATGGTAGAGGAGGATGAAGTAATACTGTCAAATACTGCAGAGGGATTGGGAAAGATGAAGTTTAAAATATCTTCTGAACTAGGCAATTAGGAGATCATCAGTAAACCTGGTAAAAAGCAGTTCATTGGAGTGGCAGGAGTAGATGCCAGAATGCAACCAGTTATTGTCATAATTAATTAGCAACAGGATGACTGACTATATGCCACCTTAAATGTCTATCTAGGAACAGACCTAAGACAGGAGCCAAGTTACCTGGTTCTGGCCTATTAATCCTTTTAAAAGTCCACAATACTATCATAAATAGCCAATAAATAGAACAGTAAACTTTTAATAACCTGTTACTTACTTTGCTGCTATAACTGCAGTTATAGGAACTCTGAACAGAGGACCTGCATTAGGGGATGCTATATCATAGCCACATACCTTGAAAAAAGAATGTTAAGTTTCAGTAGCAGTAACAAAACTTAAAAAAAAAAAAAAAAAAAACACAAACGTAATCCAGTCACAGAATAAATTATTCTTAAAAGACTAACATCAGGTCACAAAATAGCAATTATTCTAAATAAATACATATATACAACCCTTGATTGATACCGATTAATGAGGAAATGGGACTAACACATCAAGTACAACATGTTTAAATAAATCCATAAATCCATTTTAATTACTCTCCACTGAAAATAAGCTCAAACTCAGTATTACAAACAACTTTATAAGCAGAGATATTAAGATATTTACAACTATCATTTAACAGATTTTTCTTTAATAGAATATTAAAAAACAATTGCAGCCCAAGTCTAGGTGAATTAAAACAAATTCCAAATCGGAGGCCTAACTGAAGAGGTTTTGCTTTACTACTTCTTTCCCTTTCTCCCCTTAACACTAGGGCACACATGATATTCTTCAAAGTACATTACAGCTTACGTGAAGAGAATCATACCACAACAGCAGTAAAATCAGGCAAGTGTAAAGGTCTAGTTCATAACAAGAAAGCAATACACTATAAATACACTTGGCATGTTAATTTTTAATTGTTAAATATTTTGAAGAGTAAAAGAAAGTAAGAAGATGGAAAAAAAAAAGACAAAAAAACAAAAAGCAAACAACGAAAAAAGAAAGTAAGAATTAACATAAGCTTATACCTCTGTATAATGTAATCCTTCTCTTAAGCCCCGGGGATCCACACGTATGTTTATATGTCTACATTGATTCATGAGTTCCAAATGGCTGGGGCACTGAACCCAAGATGAATTTGAAGTTAAAGCTAAGTGAAGCTGAAGGGATATTTTTTCAGAGTTTTCTACCATTAAAAAGACCAAAAATTAAAGATTAGTATTTTTTTTTCTTTTTCTTCCATTTTAAAAAGTTCTATTTTCTCTCAAGAAAAACTAGTATTTCGGTTTGGTCTCAGTTGTAAAGTGCACTAGAATGGTCCTCCAAAATGCAGATCAAATAAAACAGTCCTGGAAATCCTCTTTACATTTTAGGATACTTGGAATCCATTTACACTTTTATTTGGATATCCTTCATTACTGAAAACACCACTTGACTGAAATGAAGACGGCCAAATAAATAGTGATGGCTATTTTGTTTACGGATAATTGAACTGCAAGATTCTCCCTGGCTGTTTCTACCTCCCACTCCCCAATTAAAAGCTTTTTCTTATACCCAAGTAGTAAAAGTGGGAAAGAAAAGGAATTTGATGTTTCACTATCCACAATTTAACAACTTGTGTGTCACTGAAGGCCCATTCTACTGTTTCTCAGTAGTCAAGATGCTAACTGAACTGCCCTTATACTGGGACTCCTAATTGCTCTCACATTTTCCCCAAAGTCTGTAAGATTTAAAGTAATAATACTATCAATTCATGTTTTCTCCTTAGAACATTACTTTAAAACAGCATTTCTCTATTATGATCTTATTCATTCAAATCATAAATTCAAATCCCTCAGCTTACCATCAGTTTATCACTTACCTGTATTCTCTGGAAATACAGGTTCAATGCCAACACCGTGATCTGAAGGTGCAGCCACCTGAACAGGATCTCGGAGGTAGATGCCACGGTTATTTCCAACAGTAACAGTGAAACCTAACTTATTAGCAAATGATGTATCCTGAACGAGGTAGTCATAAGCTTTATCAACCTAATTAAAAGATTATAAACAATAAGGTATAAATGGTTGGGTCAAGAAAAACTTGTTGCAAACTTCCAATTTAATATTGGCTGTAGCAAAGCACAGGCAAAAATTTAGTTTCTATATCCATCTCTCCAAACTGCATGGTCATGCCAATTAGATGGCAATTCTACCTGTTTTAGACAAAATAATAGCCCAAAGTACTGCTACTGGACTCACCATCCATTCTCCCTACCCACACCATTATTCTCAAGTGACCAAATTTAGAAACTGATCCATTTGCCATTCATTATAATTCATCAGCTTTTTACTTTCTATCTCTTTACATGTGAGTTTCCAAACTCTACACATCCTAGTGTAATAAATTATTCCTAACCACAAAATTAGTTGTCACATACATTTTGCTTACAGTTAAAGAGACAGTATTATGGCCATATAATCCAGAATTTAGATATACTGAATCACTGTTATAATAGGAAATATTATCTGATAATAATAAAGATATTATCCTAATAGTTTACAACTCATTTTTCATACAAACAACAATACCTGGATAATACCATGTCCTTGAGCAAATACTTCTATATTGTCAGCCTTCACTGCAGTATTTTCTAGAGCTCTTCTAACTGAGTGAACTGTGTAGTTAACATTATTAGCTTTCAGACCTAAAATTTTTTAAAAAGGCAAAAAAGTAGTGTTAAAGATCTCAAATCTTGAAACCTTTGCCCCCCGACCAGTCTAGTTGGCAATGTAGATTCTCTGGTTTTAATGTCTTCTGTTTCAACACTCACTTTTTAATCCTTTTTTTTTCTTTATTGAACTAAACAGTCTCACTCAAACTATTTGCATCATGCAAAGACTTTATTCAACAAAAATTACTGAATGTCTCTATATAATGGCATTAATGCAGAACATGCAGAGATGATGTAAATATATGAAGCAGCTAGGTGTTCAGGAAGTGGTGGGGACTATGGTAAAATGCGCTGTTGCCTAAAGCCATTCAAACAACATTTTCTTTAAAGCACTGCTGGACAAAAAATATGGTTGCTGGTAGTGCTTTTCAACCAGTTTCTTACTAAAAACACTAAGGGAACTTAAACAAAAAGGATGCTGAGGCCTCCTCACAGACCAGTTAAATCAGAATCTTTGAGGGTAGGTCCTAGGCACTGGTATTTATGAAAAGCTTCTCCATTTCACAACCACTAGAATGGTTACTATTAAAAAAAAAAAAAAAGGAAAATAAGTTTTAGAAGGGATGGGGAGAGATAGGAACACTTGTTCATTGCTGATGGGAATGTAAAATAGTGCAGCCACTGTGGAAAACTGGCAGTTCCTCAGAAAGTTAAGTATAGAATGACTATATGACTCAGCAATCCCACTTCTAGGTATAGCCAAAAGATTTGAAAACACAGACTCGAATAGATATTTGCACACTGTGTTCATAGCGGCATTATTCACAGCTGCCAAAAGTTGGAAGCAACCAAAGAATCCATCAATGGATGAATAAACAAACTGGTTTATACATGCAATGGAATACTATTCAGTGTGAAAAGGAATGACCCTTGAAGACATCAAGTTGAATGAAATAAGCCAGACATGAAAGGTCAAGTATTGTATGATCTCACTGATATAAAATAATTATAATATGCAAATTCATTGAACATGGGGGGTTACCAGAGGATAGAGTGTGTGCAAGGAATGGGGAAGTTAACGCCTAATTGGTACGGAGTTTCTGTGTGGGGGGATAGAAAAGTTTTGATAATGCACGGTGAGGATGGCAGCATAACATTGTGAATGTAATTAACACCACTGAATTATGTTTG
The DNA here is from genome assembly GCA_004027955.1 of Chaetophractus vellerosus. NCBI lineage: Eukaryota > Metazoa > Chordata > Mammalia > Cingulata > Chlamyphoridae > Chaetophractus > Chaetophractus vellerosus. The sequence continues at coordinate 2,890 of PVKH010029054.1, read as the reverse complement.
AATGTGGTTAAAAGTGGAAATTTTAGGTTGCATATATATTACTAGAAAAAACCATAGGACTGTATAACACAGTGAACCCTGACATAAACTATGGACTCTAGTCAATAATTATAATATTATTGTTTCATCAATTATAACAAAGGTACCACACTAATGAAAAGTATTAATAATAGGGAATATGTGTGAGGATGGGTACATAGGAATTCAGTTTTCTGCATGTTTTTTCTGTAGACCTACAAATTCTCATTAAAAAAAAAAAAAAAAAAAAGCTTCTCAAGTGATTCTAGGGTGCAGCCAAGTTGGGAACTACTATTCTATAAGAAGGATATGGAGATGAGCAAAAATTTGGAAGCCTTGTATTAATATCTGTTGTTAGACAAAAAAGGTAAGTAAAATAGCATCCCTGCCCTCTCCAGAGTACATAAAACACGTAAACATATTGTAAGAAAGAAAATAAATACGTAAATATTATGATACTGAGAGCAAATCAAGCAGTGACTAATTTTGCCAGTGAGAATCCAAAGAGCTAAGATTTATCAGAGGACTGCTAGTCAAGCTGTGCCTTGAATGTTCAGGAGTAGGCCTGGTTAAAAAGTGGTAGAAAGCAATTTTAGGCAGAGAAAATGACATGCCCAAAGATGGGAGGCACGAGAGAGGTTAAAGTAATTGGGAAAGGTTGAATAGGGCTAGAAATGATACTGGAGAAACCCCCGGGATCCATCCTTAGAGTTTGGACTTAATGTGGCAAATAACATGGTACTGAAAGAGGTTTTAAAATAAGTGGTACGTAACTAATGATTTGTTTTTGGAAGCTCTTTAGTGATAATGTGGATGGAGTATGCCTGGAGACACTTAGACAAAGGACACTCGAATAAAAGAGAAATTTCTGAGGTGGGAGCTGTAACTTTGAGACCTAGTCAACCGAGATGCCATCTTATTTAATGCTATAATCCTCTTGCACACTGCCCCAGAAATTCCTCTCTGTTTCATTCTGCTCCATTGCATATATTATCTTTATAAATATAAATTTAATTTGTAATATAAATTATTTTTTATTTTGTTCATAGTCTATCTCCCCCAACTATAATTCAAAAATCTAAGCAGGGAGGTATGTTTGTTGAGCTGTTCACTAATTTACCCAAGAGCTAAAATAATGCTTGACAGTCATTAACTGTAGTCAGTCATTAAATATATTTGCTGAATGAGTGAATACATATAAATTTAAAATATAAATAAGTTACCAAATAAAATAAAAGAATTTTTATCTTAAATTTTACTTTGATCCCAGGACACTATCAATTCTACCAAATTTCTACACGAGAACTACAGAAAACAAAAATACCTGTCTATAATAAGGTAAAAGCAATCTGCTCAATTGTTTTTATGGGTACTATGTGACTTTATATTATGCTATAAACATAAAAATATTTAGACAGTTAACTCCTACTTACCTAATCTTATAAATAATGCATAGATTTTAGAACCAGGACTAAGGTGAACTATAAAATGATATATTTTACATCCATTTTATAATGCTACTTCTACCTCTTAAAAAAAAAACAATGAAAATATGATTGAAATACAATGGAATAGTAAAAATTTACCATCACTTTACTGGAAATTTAAAAATAGCAATAAGTTAAACCATGTATCATAATCACCAAAGTCCTTACCTGAAAGTATAAGGGCAATGCCTCCACATGCATTAGGAGAAGACATAGATGTCCCATTCATAAGCTGAGTTCCTCTTAATGTCCAGTTAGGAACAGAAGCAATGGCTCCTCCTGGCGCACTGATACTCACTCCAAGGGCCCCATCAGCACTAAATGTAAAGCCATTAAAATTTGTTTATGATGGAAAACTGGTTAACTATAAACTCATAAAAGGGACACTGGTTAATCTATAGTAAAATACAATGGACTATTTGCAGTCATTACAAATCAAGACAAAAATATTATTACAGAAAAATCATTGGGAAAAAATACACAGCTTCTATTTCCCCATTATGCAGCATTTTCCCCCTTATAAATGGATAAAAATTTGCATGTGTTTGTGTGTCTATCTGGGCTTACACAAGACAGGCAAAAGGTGTCGGGTATATTTACAGAAAGAAACATGACAGTCAAGTCTTTTGTGTTCCTTTAGGGACCTTGTTCTGACTCCTTGAATGTACTACTTTTTTGATTATAATAAGCAAAAGCTTTCCTTTTTGTTTAAGGTGAAATATAGCAAGTCCAAAAGAATTATAATGTGAGCCACAGTAGTAATTTTAAATTTTCTAGGAGCCACGTTTTAAAAAAAGTAACAACTGGTGAAATTAATTTTAATTTATATTTAACCCAACGTACCCAAAATATTATCACTTAAACATGTAATCAATGGGGAAAAAAAACCTTAATTTACATTCTTTTTTTGCACCAAATATATTATCACTTAAACATGTAATCAATGGGGGAAAAAAACCTTAATTTACATTCTTTTTTTGCACCAAGTCTTCGAAATTTAAACTTACAGCACATCTTGATTTGGTCCAACAGGATGTCTAGATGAGGTCTTTGGCTAAGGAAGTTCTAAAAATGAGTTAAAGTCCTTAGAGTTCATCATTGTATCATCAAACACAAGCCTCTGGCCCAAGTAAAGCAGTAAATTAATGGAATACTACTTCCTTCTCCTTGGAATAACAGCCACACATTTTCCACAGGAGCTGGATGAATGCTTTTTCTATCATTCTTCCCCCACCGAAATATTATTGTTCCTGGCTAAAAATAGTAGAGTTACATTTTTACACAGAGAGCTGACGGCAATGGAAATAATAACTTCCTCTTGAAATGTGTTGGGTTAGTGATATCTCCTTTAGTGAATATCTTTTTTTTTTTTTTTTAAAAGATTT
>PVKH010029053.1:0-12729 GCA_004027955.1 Chaetophractus vellerosus | reverse complement strand
GGGAGTTAAACATTGTTAGGCGGAAATATATATTTATGCTTGTATGTTATTGTCTTTACTTAGAGACTAAGTATGGTTTAGGGTAATGTGTATGGTTGCCGAGTTGACAAGGGGTGGACTGTGACGGCTAGGCTAATGTGTCAACTCGGCCAGGTAATTGTGCCCAGCTGTTGGGTCCAGCAAGCCTGGGGCTAATTGCCTCTGCATCAATCAGCAAGATTGGATGAAGAATAGATGATGCTGTTATCCATTCAGTTGACTGCTTATAAAAGGGAACTGATTTCAACATTCGGAGAGAATTTCCCAGCTCGTCGTTTGACAGCGAACTTCTCCCAGGAACTCATCGATGACCCTTCATCAGTCTTTCATCGGAGCAAACTCATCGAGGACCCTTCATCAGTCTTTCATCGGAACCCCTGGCTTGCAGCCTGCCAGCGGAACCTGGACTTGTGTATCCCCATGGTCACATGAGAGACTCTTATAAAATCTTATATTTTTAACAGAGATCTCGTGTTGATTCTGTTTCCCGAGAGAATCCTGACTAGAACAGTATCTAAAAGGTAAAAAGATAAATAAAATTAAATATGGCATACATAAGTCTAAGGAAAAATGGCTGAAGTACTGCCTTTATAGAAATATTGGATGATAATTAATTAAAACCCCCAATTAAGAGACAAAGACTGACAGAATAGATTTAAAAAATATGACACAACTATATGTTTTCTACAAGAGACTCACATTAGACACAAGGACACAAGTAGGTTGCAATTAAAGGTTGGAAAATGATTTTCCATGCAAACAGTAACCATAAAAGGGCTAGGGTCACTATACTAATAATAGATAAAATAGACATTAAGCACAAAACTGTTGTAAGAAACCAAAATAGGACATTATATTAATAAAAGAGGCCATCTACCAAAAAGAAAGAACAATCATAAATATTTATACACCTAACCAGGGTACACCAAAATACATGAGACAAATACTGGCAAAACAAAAGGGAGAAATAGAAGTCTCTATAGTCACAGTGCAGGACTTCAATATACCACTCTCAGCAATAGACAGCACATCTTGAGAAAGAATCAATAAAGAAAAAGAAATTTTAGAGAAACTAGACCTAATGGACATATGAAGAACACTACACCCCAAAACAGCAGAATATATATTCTTCTCAAGCACTCATGGATTATTCTCCAGGATAGACCATTTGTTAAGTCATAGACAAAGGTTCAACAAATTTGGAAAGATTGAAAATATGCAAAGCACTATCTCTAACACCAACAGAATGAAGCTGGAAGTCAAAAATGAGCAAAAAATCAGGAAAATTCACAAATATATGGAAGTTAACACAATATTAAACAATCAGTGAATCAAGCAGGAAATTGGAAGAGAATCAGTAAATACATTGAAATAAATGAGAAAGAGAACACAACATATCAAAACTTATGGGGTGCAAATAAATCAGTGCTGAGAGGGAAATTTATTGCCATAAATCCCTGCATTTGAAAAGAAGAAAGCTAAATTAAAATATGTAAATGCTCATCTGGGGCCCGGCTAGATAGCTCAGTGGATAAAGAGCTCGCTGGGAAACCACATGGGAGGCCCTGGGTTCGGTTCCCGGGGACCTCTCCTAGCTGGCAGACCGCCTTGAGAATGGCAAGCCGCCATGGGCGGGCTGGAGCCGCCGTGGGCAGGGCAAAAAGCTGCCACGGACAGGCAAAAGCCGCCACGGGCAGGGCAGGTTGCCTGCAAATCGAGCACAGCCAGCCACCCACGAATTGAAAAAGCGGGCCGTGATGGAAGCAGAAGCCGCCCACAAGCGGGGAAAGCCGCGCCTGCGCAGTGACCAAGTCTCGGCGCGTCGCCGCAACGGGGGGGAAGGGGAGATATGTAATAAAATAAATAAATCTTTAAAAAAAAATAAATGCTCATCTGGAGGAACTAGGAAAATAACAACAAATTTATCCCAAAGGAAACAGAAGGAAAGAAATAACAAAGATTAGAGCAGAATTAAATGAAATTGAGAATTAAAAAAAAATGAAACAGAATTAATGAACCTAAAGCTGTTTTTTTTTAAAGATTGTTAAGATGTCAATTATACCCGGAACAATTTACAGATTCAAGGCAATCCCAGTCAAAATTCCAACAGACTAGCCCAGGATCTGAGGACTTCAAAGGTGAATTCTATCATCATTCCAAAAAGAATTAACACCAATCCTGCCCAAACCAATCCAAAACTTTGAAGAGAAGGGAATATTACCTAATATATTCTCTGATGCCAACATCAACCTAATAACAAAGCCATATAAAATGACTACAGGAAAAGTATCTCTCTAATGAACCCATCTTTTGAATGAACTTAGATGTAAATATCCACATCAAAATACTAGGAAATTGAATCCAGAAAACATCAAATGAATTATACACCATGACTAAGGGTTTTATCTCAAATATGTAAGGATGGTTCAATTTAAGAATGACAGATACATGACATTGCACATTTGACAAAGCTGAAAAAACTGTACAGCATGAACAGTAAACCATAATATAAACAATAGATGTTGGTCACTAGCAATGTTTTGATATTGGTTCATCAATTGTAACAAATGTACCACACTAATCTAAGATGTTAATAATAGGGGGAAATATGTGTGTGTTGGGTGGGTTAATGGGAATTCCCTATATTTTTGGTGTAATTTTTCTGTAAATCTAAAACATCTCTAAAAAAGGGGAAAAAACAGTATCTATTGGTTACATGTGGAACAGTACTCTTGGCAGAGCTTTCATTGGCTCTCCACAATGTTGCAATCAAAGCATCAGCTGGGGCTGGCTCATCAAATGAATATGTGGCTGGAAAAACAAAGGATAAGCACCACTACTTTCTTGCTGGATATTGACTGAACTCTACCACCTCCCTAAGGGCCTCCCTCGGTTCCTTGCCACATTGGCCTCCAATGCTATATTCTTCACTAAATTCAGCAAGAAATAGAGTGTCTCCTAGCAATGCAAGCGAGAAAGGGAGGTACAAGAGAGTTACTGGTCCATAGCATTTCTGATATCCTAGGGGAGGAAATTCCCAGTTTTAGGCCTGGGAATATTTTGCCATGATACTCATCATTACCATCTGGGCTCTTAGTCCTGCAACACTTGGAATCACCCTTCTTGTTGGAGTCACTCTGCAGAAAGGGGATAGACCTCACACTATCCAAATTTAGTTCAGATGTTGAGACAGATCATGCACAGATCAAATGAGGTATGCGAAGATTTATAACTTATATAATGAGGCTTTCTGAGGAGAAGAGTGTGGCTCCCAAGCAGAACCAAAATTGTCTTGAGATTACAGAGACTAGACTGGATTTTTGAAAAGTGGTTAGGTGATGAAACTAGGGTGAGGTTTTCCATGTGCATTAGATTCCTATTATTGCTGTAAGAAATTATCACAAACTTGGTGGCTTAAAACAACATGCATTCTATTCATTTCTGTCCATACTCAAGGAGAGGGAATTGCAGAAGGATGTAAGTCTAGGGATGCAAATATGATGGAGCCACTCTTGAGATTCTGCCAGATTTTCTGTTTTTTTTTTAACTACTGGGTTTTTTTTTAGATTTATTTTTTATCTATTACATATCCCCCGCTTTCTGCTTGCTCCTGCTGTGTTCATTCTTGCGTTCTTCTGTGTTTGTTTGTCGCCCCCCTGTGCAGCGACCTGCTGAATCAGCTCACCACATGGCAGCCTGCCTGCTCTCGGGGGCTTGCCCTGCCTGGGGGTGCTTGCCCTGCTCGTGGTGGCTTTTGCCCTGCCCATGGCAGCTTGCTTTCTGAAGGCAGTCTGCCCGCTCGAGGAGGTCCCAAGAACCAAACCCGGGGCCTCCTATGTGGTAAACCGGAGCCCTACCAACTGGTCTACAGCCGGCCCCTCTGCCAGATTTTCTATGAAAATCCTGCAACTAATACCATATGTAATGGCAAAATATCGAGTATTTTCACTCAAAACCAGAAAAATGCAGGATATCCACTCTTACTATTAATATTCAATATTGAAATAGCGGACCTAGTTATTGCAGTTCAGCAAGCAAAAGAAATCAATGCTTACATATCAGAAAAGAAGTAAAAGATAACACAATTAAAATATGACCAGATTATCTCCATATAAAATCCAAAGTATGCTAAAGATTACAGTTTAGAACTAATAAGTGAATTTAGCAAGGTCATAGGACACACAGTGAATATGCAAAAACTAAATTTTAGTGCCATACACTAGCAGCAGATAATTAAATAATAAAACTTAAGAAACATATTTATTAAAATTAATTTGATCACATGAAATGCATAGAAACCAATCTACCCAAAGATGTACAAACCCTCTCCACTGAAAATGAAAAAACTTTGTGGACTGATTAAAATAATAACCAAATGAATAGAGATAAATCCAAGTCCATGGAATGGAATAATCACAATCAATATTGGTAAGAAGTAAAATTCCCCAAATTTCAAAAGACTAAATAGAGAAAACAATATTGAAAAATAAAGAAGAATATCATAGGACTTACACCATTTACTTCAATATTTATACTTGATCTTAACCAAAACAACAGGATGTGATTACTTCAATATTTATATACAGTGGTCAAGAGATTATAATATTTCTAAAGGAATACAAATAGATCAATATAGGAGATTAAACCTCAAGATGGGCCTAATTTTTTAGGTTAAACTTATTGTCCACCAGCTCTCCCAGAAATGTAGCAGGAAAATATTCATTATCAACAAATTTTGTTAGAACAACTGAATAGTAATGGTGAGGGGAGAGATTAACATTTCTATCTTCACCATAAAATCATAAAAAAATATAATTTTAGGATATGAATCTCTTCTAACACCAGTTGTTTAAAGGTGATCTGGCTTTCCATGAAAAAATATCAAACAAAGAAACAAAGAAAAGGAAATACTTATTTGCATCATTTTAAAATTTCTACATTGTAAATATCCTCACCATGGAAAATCTGAAGCTACCAACATGATGTCTCTGAGTGCAGAGTTGGGTAAATATGCACATTCAATTGACTCTCAAGAACCAGTGTGAGTCAGCTCAAAACACATTGTAATGTTAACCTAAACATAATACTATAAACTTCTAGAATATAACATAGGAGAAATTAGGGTAAGTTGAAATTTTCTCAAGATCACTCTAAAAGTAGTTAACACAATAGAAAAATAATACAGCAAAATCTATGAAAATCAAAAGCTCTTTCTAGCAAAATTCACCATTAAGGTTAAATAAAGGCATCACTTAGATTGCAAGAAAATAGTTACAACTTATACCTGTCAAAGGACTTATACTGAGAATAAACAAAAAATTCCTACACTCAATTATTCAAAAAAGTAAAAAAAATTAGACAACACAGAAGAAGATGTAAATGATTATGATTCACATAAAAAGTTGCTCAAAATTATTAGTTGTGAGGGGCATGTAAATTACAATCAGAATGTGAGATGACTTAATGGCTGCTGTATAAAATAAAACTGAAAAATATTCTGACAACACCAAAATATAAAAAAGGGGGGAAAGGTAAAGACAAATGAGTTCATTGGGCTAAGAGACTTGAAAGTGAGTTGGGAGGTCATCCCAGAGGTAACGCCGATGTACATTTCAGTAGGACCTCATAGGCTTCCAGTGAGAATATCATCCCAAACAAACAGGCTCCTAAGGGCTCTGGAGACATCCAGGTCTTATATCAGGGCAGATAGCCCCAGAGTTTGGTGCCTTATCAATGGGCCCTAATTTGGAATCCTTGCTCCTGAGAGTGACAGAGTCTGACCCAAATACATCTTCCCTGCAAATGGTCCATCTGTCTCCTCTATTCATAGCTATATGTGGTGTCAGAGTTTTGTAGGTGTACTTCCAGAGAGAGGAGTCTTTGGGCTGTCCATGTGCCAGCTGGGTCCAAAAACTCAGTGGAGCTGCATCCCACTCTACAAATCCCATTCATCTTATCCATGGGATATAAGCCCCCTCTCACTTGGAGGTGGAGTGGATGTCATCATCTCAGACTCCTCAGGGTTGTGGGAAGAGCTTTGGACTAGAGTGGACTTACTGGTATTCTGTTATAGAGTTATTGTGATTCAAGCAATGGAAGAAATTACAACATTGATGTGGAGCCAGTGGCCACTGGATGCTTTGGGGGCAGGGAGAAGGAAAAGCAGTTGTATTACAGGGGCCTTTTCATGACTTGGGAATTATCCTGAGTGACATTGCAATGACAGATATAGGCCACTTTATATCATCATATAACATGCAGAACTGTGTGGGAGAGAGTGTGGTCTACAATGTAAACTATGGTCCATGCTTAGTGGCAAAGCCCTAAAATGTGTATATCTATTGTAGTTGATGTGCAACACTATGGAAGGATGTCTATGTGGGAGGTTGTGGAAGTTGTGGGAGGGGGGCCATATGGGGATCCCTATAATTTTTGTGTAACATTTATGTAATCTAAGTATCTTTTAAAAAATAAAAAAATATATAACTTTTTTTTAAAAAGTATATGGATTAACTAGAAATGTTATAAACATATGGTGGGGATGGAAAATGGCACACATACTTTGGAATCTGTTATTGATACACTTGCCCTTAATTGTGGAATTCTGATTGTACCTACTCACAATTTTATGAAGAGGAAATGCCCCCAAATCTTGTACAATGAAATCTTACGTAAACCATCTTAGATTCTAAGGAATAAAGAATATGAAGAAAAGAAAGTTTTCAAGGAAAATAAGCCACAGAAAAAAATCTTGGTCCATCCACTGGTTTTAATTAAAAGTGAGTGTCTATTGATTATTGCAAGTTTACAGTCAAATGATACAAAAACATTTAGAAAGTAACTGTGCTAAGTCAATATTATTTCCATGCTATTATGTCCACTTATATAGGTTTTATAAAAACAAAGCATTTATTTTGATGATATTGAGACTATATCATTGTATTCCAAAAATTCATTCTATATTGCACATACCCTGCTTTGTGCTGATTTTTAATACAGTTATCCCTTCCACATTGTGACTTTCCCCACTGCGGTTTCAATATATCATGGGCTGGCATAAGAAAGTAAATGGGACTTTTTGGGAACTTTATGAAAGCCGCAGACAAAATGCAAAGGCCATCAGAATAGCTTTAGTAACTCAGAAATGCATAAAATATATGCATATTATCATATAATATCAACATATTTTAAAATTCAATATCATAAATATACACCATTTCTTAAACTTAATATAAATAAAAAAATAAAGTTTGCAAAAAGAACATAAGAGCCAGCAGATGACACACAAAGGTTAAAATGTAGAGATATCTTAAAATGTTTAATAATTTATAAATGCATAAATTATATGCAAAGTTACATATTATGTTAACTGTTCAGTATGTATTTTACTGTTAATCATACGAACAGGTACAAAATATTTTTCTTACAATTAATTTTTTAGTAAAAGAACTGTGATTCTATGCAGCGGTTCCGGCATGCTAAGGATGTTTACAGCATTCACTCAACGTCACATCTCAAGGTGATCTCGCAGTGATCTTTGCATCAGGGGTTTCTCTGATCTTGTGTCGCTTAAATGACATAAACTCTATTTAAATCATGGGTCCCAAGCTCAATGTTCCTAGTGGCTTGGAAAATGCTCCCAAAAAAAACAGAGGAAAATGATAAATTTAAAGAAAAAAGTAGAATTGTTAGATATGCTTCCTACAGACAATATGGCTGCTGTGATTGGCAGCCATTACAGCATTAATTAGTTGACTGTAAGGCATATCAAAAAAAACGAGATGGAAATCTGCAAAGTTGTTGCGGCAGCTATACCAACAACTGGAAAGCGTTCATATGAACCATGAGATCTGCATCCACCTCCTGTAGAAATTGCAACATTCTTTTTGGTGCAGGATTGTTATTTAAAGAAAGGCATTCCAGTATACTCTGGCATCATACGAGAAAAGGCTAAATCCTTATTTGATTCCCTAAAGGAAAATGAAGGTGAAGGGTCTACCCCTACAGATTTTCATTCCAGCAAAGAATGGTTTGAAAAATTTTAAATAAACTTTTAGCCTACACAATGTACAAGTACTAGGAGAGGCAGTGTCTGCCAATCAAGAGGATGATGCTGAGTTTTCTGAAATCCTGAAGAAACTGATTGAAAAGAAAAGCTACAAACCAGAAGAGATATTCAAGGCTGCTGAAACTGCCCTATGCTGGAAAAAAATGCCTCAGAGGGCATATATCAGAATAGAAGAAAACTGAGACCCAAGTTTTAAAGCCAATAAGTACCAGTAGGGACATTCAAAATTTATTTGTTTAATGTATTTTGTTAACATGCAGTATGGTCAATGTTATTCTCTGCAAATTTGCATCATTTTTTAAAAATTTCATATTTATATCATTTTTTTTTATTTCTTTTTCATACAATGTTTCATACAGTGAATTTCATATATGACCTACAGATAGCCTCTGACCAAATACTTAATCTTAATTTTAAAATGAGGTATTGTAAATGGTCTATAATGGTAAATGGAAAAATTCAGACTCCTCTAGTACAAAGAGAGGATCAAAATTTTTACACGGATTTTCCAGATCACGTGGGTGCTGTACCCCAAACCTATAATGTAAATGGGATAGTTGTATTTGCATATGAAGCAAAACTGTGCTCTTGGTTTACTTTGAACACGGAGTAGATATGATAGCATGGAATAAATTTTCTATACAGGCAATAATGTTCCAAAAATTGGGATGGAGAAGAAGGGGCCAGGTCACACAATCTAGCAACATTTCTCCAACTCAGCAAAATGGAGGTGCCATAATTATCCTACATTTTAAGGATATTCTTCTAAGACAAACTATTTTCCCTTGCAAATCCATCTTTCTTTCAACATGATTTGGAAGCAGTGTAGTTTTATCTTTCAGGAAGTTCTGAAATGGGATAAAATGCATGGAATTATTTCCAAGGTCACACTCGACCTAAAGTTGAAAATATATTTTCCATTCTATTTCTTTACCTAGATTATGTCAAAGCATATTTTAAATATTATTTATTAGAGAATCTGCAATGAAAGTAAATACTTCAAAAATATCAAATCCAAACAACACAAATTTATCTATATTTAAATGGAATTATCTTCTTATCAAATTCATAAAGAAGCATGAGAGTCCAAATATTAGATTTTCTTGTATATTAAAAATATTAGAGTTTAAATTAAATCAATTAAAAATACCATAAAATAATTCACACTCTGCTGAGGATAACTGAAAGAAGGAATCATCTACTTCTGTCTCTAAAATGATACAATTATTTGGCTTATCTCCTAGGTGTGTATATGAGAACATGAGAATCAGGCCCAAAGATGTGTAGCAAAGGCTAAGATAGATGAACTACGATATAAATTGTTTCCAAGTTCCAGACTAAGCCCTGGGAGGGGAAAGCATGAGTTAGCATGGAAGTCTCTGAATATTGAACTGACTTTGAAACTCTACTCAATAAGCAATGCAGATTTGTGCTCTTTTATAATTTTGTCAGTTACCTGCTATTTTTTTGTTTAAATAAACATTTCCCACAGAATTTTAACAGTACTTAGTGTCTCAGAAATTAATACTAAATATGCATAGGATACCATCTAATAACTTGATATCTTAGACATTAGATGTGTCTACATAATCTCAACATAATGTCTTATAACAGTATAATGTTACCGGTATTCAAGGAAGTGAAAAATGAATAGATGACAGCACTAAGAATACCCAGTTATTTGTTATCAGATAGAGTCTTTAAAAAGTTATTATAACATTTCTTAATAATGTAAAAGAAACATCATAAAATAAAGAGGTTAAAGCTTAAAAATAGAAATAATGAAAAAATTATAATTTGAGGACAAAAAAATAAATATTGGTTATCAAGTATTCAATGAAAAGTCCCAAAAGAATATTGTTCATGACAGAGGAAAGGGTCAGTGAACTTTAATGTAAATTAGTAGAAACTGTCAAATTTGATGAACAAAAAGAAAAATAATTTTTTAAAAACAGAACCTCAGAGATGTGTGGGAAAATAATAAGAGATATGACATACATGTCATTAGTCTCAAAAGCTTAAGAGACAGATATTAGTATAGATACAAAAAATATTTGAAAGAAATAATGGCAGAAACATTCCAACTTTGGTGAAAGTTATAAATTATCAAATACAATATGCTCATTAACCTCAAGAAAATTAAAAACAAGAATGCCAAGTGTTTTCATAATATAGCTGCTCAAAACCAAAGAGAAATTTAGAAAAATACAAATTTGATGAACAAAAAGAAAAAATAATTTAAAAAAAAACAGAACCTCAGAGATGTGTGGGAAAATAATGAGATATGACATATGTGATGGTTAGGCTAATGTGTCAACTCGGCCAGGTAATTGTGCCCAGCAAGCCTGGGGCTAATTGAATTTACTGCATGGATGGCTGATTGCATCTGCATCAATCAGCAAGATTGGATCAAGAATAGATGACGCTGTTATCCATTCAGTTGACTGTTTATAAAAGGGAACTGATTTCAACATTCAGAGAGAATTTCCCAGCTCATCGTTTGACAGCGAACTCATCGAGGACCCTTCATCAGTCTTTCATTGGAGCAAACTCATTGAGGACCCTTCATCAGTCTTTCATCGGAGCCCCTGGCTTCCAGCCTGCTGGCAGAACCTGGACTTGTGTATCCCCATGGTCACGTGAGAGACTCTTATAAAATCTTATATTTTTAACAGAGATCTCGTGTTGATTCTGTTTCCTGAGAGAACCCTGACTAGAACAACATACATGTCATTAGTCTCAAAAGCACAAGAGAAAGATATTGGTATAGTTACAAAAATATTTGAAAGAAATAATGGCAGAAACATTTCTACTTTGGTGAAAGTTATAAATTATCAAATAAAATAAACTCATTAACCTCAAGAAAATTAAAAACAAGAATGTCAAGTGTTTTCATAATATAGCTTCTCAAAACCAAAGAGAAATTTAAAAAAATTACTTGAATGTAGCAAAAGAAAATGGCAAATTAGTTTAGGCAGTGAGGAAAAAATATTCATGATTGTATAAAAAAAATAGGGCAGCATCTTTTGGCTATGCTATCAATGCCAAATTCAATTACCACAGAAAATCCTTCAGAGGACATTTTCGGGTGTAGAAAAACTATGAGACTCTGGGCCATTAGACTTTATCTAAAAGATATGCTAAGAAAGTTCTTCAGACTGAGGTAAAAGGGGTGAGATGTAAACTTGGAACTTCAAGGAATGAAGGAATATCAACCTAAATGAAAAGAAATTGGTAAATATGTTAGACTAATTTTCTCCTTTTAACTTCTTTAAAATATATATGACTTGTGAAAGCAAGAATTATAACATAGTATGGTGGGCTTTTCAGTATATGGTAGAATTTACACAAATGACAAATATAACAAAGTAGAGAGAACAACGTGTTTTATATGAATTGTACATTTTTTGAAGTGATGAATTATTAACTCTAAGTATACTGTAAAATATTAGATATGTGCCTTTTAATCACTAAACAACCACTAACAATTTAATACAAAGATAATTTGGTGAATATATAATAAGTCAATCAAAATGGAATGCTGAAAATGCTCAGATTATCCAAGGAGACAAGAATGAGGGGGTTGAGAAACAAAGTCACAAGGGAAAACAAAACAATAATATACTATTAGGCCTAAATCCATCCATATCATTAATTGCCTTAAAAGTGTAGATCCAAATATACCAATTAAAATAGTGATTTAGTTTAAAACACAACAAGATGAGAGATTCAAATATAAAATATTTACAGTAAACTGGCATTAAAAAAATGATATGAGTTTAAAATAATTAGATGGAAAAAGATATGCCATGCAAACACATATAAGAAAAACTAAACTTCAGAAAAAGAAAAATAAGCAGAAATAAAGAAAAACATGATGTAATGATGAAAGGGTCAATTCATGAAAAAGCCATAGAAATGATAAATGTACATGCACTAAACTACAGAACAACAAAATACAAAAGGCAAAACCTGATATAAACAGAAAGGAGAAATAGACAAATCCAAAATTATATGTGAATATTTTCACACTCTTCTTTCAGTAACTGACAGAACAAGATAGGCATTGGCAAGGATATAGAACAAGTCAACCGCACGTACAACTTTATTGATCTAACTGAAGTTATGCCCACCCTATTCAAAGAAACACATTCAACACTCCCTCTCAGAAATCGAGAAAAGTAGTAGATAGAAAATTTTCAAGGATATAGAATACTGAATGGCACAATAAACCAACAGAACATAAATTGTGATAATAGACTTCATGCACAACATATTAGACCTTTTATTTTTTTTCATGCACTCTTATAACATTAAACATAAACCTGATTCTGGGACATTAAACAATCTTGATCACATTTAATAGAATTGAAATCATACGGAATGTGTTCTCTCACAGTGGAATGAAAGTAGAAATAAGTAAAAGAGAGATGAGGAAAATCTCTAATAACTTGGAAATAAACAATACACTTCTGGATAATCAGTGGGACAAGGAGAAGATGTCAAGGAAATTTAAAAATTACACAGAACTTAAAGAAAAGTAAACTATATATTAAATATTATGATGCAGCTTACACACTGGTGAGAGGGAACTGTATAGTATTAAATGTTTATGTTAGAAA
>PVKH010029052.1:0-12723 GCA_004027955.1 Chaetophractus vellerosus | reverse complement strand
CATCTTGAAGACAGCTGCCAATGTCCTTGTCCACAAGCCTTCCAAAAATGTTCTTGTCTGCCCCTTTAGTGCATAGACCATTAAAGAAAAACAGACTAATTTCCTCATAATCATGAGTAAATAAAGAAACTTTTATGAGAGATTTTATAGGGTAGTCACCGACTTTGTGTTAAAGGTTTGGCTCTGTATCCTCATAGGTACAAAACAAACAAGTGTAGATTCATGTATTTTTAACTTTTTTCCTTCCAAAGTTTGTTGTAGGCATTAAAAATTAAAATAAAGTCCAGGCAGCAATGAGGAATCAGAAAGAGAATGCACATACGTGATGGATAAGCTAGAAATACGTGAGCCTTCTCTGAGGGACAGGAATGGGATCTTTCATTTAACACATCACACCTCTTCCTGGTTTGTTCGCCTGGGAGCAAGTTTGATATGTTTCTCATTATGGGACTAGAGATCAGGCCGCTCTACCTTACAAACATCATATATATGTGAAGATAGTCTCACCTCTGTATTTTCAAGGTAATAGAGAGTAATCTAATTATGTGGATAATTAAAAACAACCAACATGCAAGCTTAAAACTTGTACTTTTATGACTGCAAAGCAGGCTATCAAAATGACAGGGTGTCTGGATGTAATCATTGTACACACCCAGATTAAATGAGTGCATTAGTTGATTGTTTCTCACATGAAGATAAGCAGAGAAAAGCATAATAATGTTGGCGTTTAAGTGGACCTAATTAGGCTTCAAGTTTAACACTCCATTAAGATGAATGGGAAAGGGTCGCCCCCTGCTCAAGCTGCAGCATTGTCTTAGTGTGTCTGGATTTTGCCTCCGAAGACAACAGCCTGTCAGCGTACGTTCTCACAGTCACCCCTGTAAAACAGGCTAGAAACTTAATTCTTTTAAAATCAAATCTCAGGTTTAGGAGGCCACAGTAAAATCCACAGGGAGATCTTAAATCCTCCAAATGCTACAGCTGTATTAGTGATAAACAACAACAATAATAATGATAATACTTTCCCACGTCTCTCGGAACTTTCAAGCACAGCGCTCCGTGTTTCCTGAGTACGATCTGGTGAAACTTACAGCCTCCAGTTTACCACGGAAGGACCGTGTGCATAGAGAGGGTAAGTGTCTCGGCTAAAGTTACCGAGCTGTTACTAGTAAAGCCAGAAATAACATCGAGAGGCTGTTGGCTTCTTGTGGCAACAGTCTGTCATCCATCAGGGAACGGGAATAGGGAATGGTGACCTCATCCACTAAACTGAGCACACATGCATTTTAAAGAAAACCCAAGAATTAAAGGGCAGCACTGCATAACAGACATATCTCCAGGTAGATGACTGGGTGAGTCCCACCATGCTGCCATATGGGGAATCTGGCTCAGCAGTGTATGGGTAGGAGAAAAGTTTAGTCATGACAATGGCCAAAGTGCATGGACGAGGTCTCAATGTTATGTGACTCCGGAACCACATTCCAGATGTCACCTAAAGAGCCATGGGGGGGGGGCTGGCCGTAGCCCAGTGGATAGGGCACCGGTTCACTACATGGGAGACCCTGGGTTCGGTTCCTGGGGACCTCTCTGGGCAGGCAGAAGACCTTGAGAAAGGCAAGCCGCCATGGGCGGGGCAGAGCCACCGTGGGCAGGGCAAAAAGCTGCCACTGGCAGGGCAAAACCACCATGGGCAGGGCAAGCCGTCTGCGAACAGAAGCAAAAAGCTGCCCGTGAATGGAAGCAAAAAAGCCACTCACGAGCGGAGCAGAGCTGCCTGCGCTGTGAGCTGACTTGGCGCATTGCTGCAACGGGGGGAGACAGAGCAGACACAGAAGAACACAAAAAAACGAACACAGCAAGAGCAAGCAGAAAGGGGGGGATATGTAACAACAACAACAACAAAAAATAAAGAGCCATGGGGCTGCCCTGTGCTGTTTAGTGACTGGATTCAGGGGCCAACTGTCTGGAGGTTGCATTTGAAGAACTCCCATATGGCTTGAAATGTGTAGTTGGGTAATGGTTGCGATGATTTTCTGAGTCATTGGAAGGTGGTATGGCTACACCTCTAATTGCAAACTCAGTATTGGTAACTTTTGATTCTGGTTGAGCATGTAGACTTGCTGCATGTTGTTGGACAAATTTTCTCTTGTTAAGTTTTAGGTTCTTATTTTAAAATTTCATCTTATTTGAAAATTAATAGATGAAATATGACCTGTTTATCAAAATCCTAGCTCTTGTGATTGTGTTAGTAATATTGTAGAAAGGAAGTTTTGGTGTACAACTGTTGCCTAGGTAGACCAATTACTGTGTCTGTCTCTTTCCCAAATGACACTATTTGTGAAATTATTTTAAATTTTGAGCTGCTTAAATGGATCAAATTATAATAAAATAATGCCAGTTTTGGCCATCTTGGTCTGTTTGTTCTTCTCATTCTCTCTCTTAATATCCTTTACCAGATACTAGATCTTGCCTTGGCGTAACACAATGTCCATTTCTTCTGCAATTTGACAGCCCTCAGATATCTATCCTTTGGTTTTCTCTTTTCTGCTCATAATAGGACTTGCTGAAGTTTTCACAAACTTCATCGCATCAAAATTTTCCCTTCAAACATTAGTATTACATGAGGGTTCAGCCTAGCTTTATAATGACCTAACAGTTATTTCATCATTACTATTTGATAATAATTCCCACTAATTGAGAATAAACATTTAGGATTTGGAATATATTCTTTTTTTACTGTATATTTCATCTATTTATTTTTGTTTTAGGAAATCAAACTAATTTAAGTTTATCCAAATTAATTAGCTTTTACATTTATTTTTCGTTTGCTTTGTGCCAGAATAAGTTGATTAATGCTATTTCCAATAATGCATTGACAAGATAAAAACATGGAAATGGCAAAGAGAAATAAAAGATAGAAAAATATAAAGCTGGGTAACATGCACTATATGAAATACATCTGTGAGTTTATTAAAGACTTATTTGTTGTGGGTCCCAAATTTGGCTTGCACTTGTTAGCAGCCAATTCAAAGAGAGGAATAAGATCAGTTACATGACTAATAGCACCTAAACCATTAAAAAATAAAATAATGGCTAGTTGAGAGAAACTCTCTATATCCGATGTAGAGTCCTGAAAGCATTTTCTCCTAAGAATTCTCATAAGGTGTATTTTTTATAATGTAGTAAAACACATCCTCAGGAACATTCTTATAGTGAACCCTATAACAGATTTCATAGAATTTTTCCATGATGAAATGATAAAAGGCTCAAGTGCAATTCATAAAAGAAATTAAATAGGGGGCTAATCTTTAGTGCCTGGTGCTTTCAAGAATTCAATAAATATTTATTAAATGGAAAGATGAATTTTATGGAACAATTGTCTGGTAGGAAGTGGCTGTTCAGAAATTGAGACAATGCTATGATAGACCAAGAAAAAAATGAACATAAATACCCATTTCTTTTCTAGTCTTACTAGAGTCAGTATTTTGTATAGAAGTTGCATTTATTATGGGGCTTATCCTTAATAACCATGATAGATTCATGATAGATTCAGCCACTATCATGAACCATTTTATTTCCTGTGATATACAACACTTCTTAATGCAGTATCAAGCCTATAGTCGGTGTTCAATAAATGCTTGTAGAAATAGGATGTGTAGTAAATTCTACTGTAGTATGATTAATTTATAATGGGGGTGGGGGAAGTTCCTGTTCTGAACCACCATCATTATAAACAGGGAGATAAGTTACACCCATAATATATATTTTAATTAGCTCTGTCATAGGAATCTTATCTTCCCTTGTGAATTTTACCCTGTATGAGTGTTCCTGCTTCTTTTTCACTAGCCCTTTCCTCAAAACACATATCCATGACTTCAATCGTTATCATCTCCAAGTATCTTCAAGAAATCAAATAAATCAATGACTCCCTAAACATTACGAAGAAAAGAACATGAAAAATGAACCAAGAAGAGGGAAAAAAATTTCTGATTCTGGTTGGAACACAGTGGGCCAATGTTGTTGCAAGACCAGTTCCAGTCTCCTGAGTACAGGATTCCCCTCCTACTCTATCCTCAAGGCAGTCAATTGTTCTGATAAGGTGAAGGCAACAACTAATGGGTCATTTGCCTCCCACAAATTATGAAAGCCCAGGAAGGTGTCCAAACATAGATGAGTATCATGCATGAAGAGATAGTTTGGGAAAAAAAATCATGTTCTCTTCAATAATCTGATATTTTATTTGAAATGACAAAACTTTTGAGAATCATTTATCTCTTATGAATAACGACGCCTTCAACTTAAAAACAAATGGAGAGGAAGTATCTCAGATTTCAAAATAAGAGGCGTCTTTCTGGATCAAAAAAGGAAGAAAGAAAGAAAGAAAAAGAAAGAAAGAAAGAAAGAAAGAAAGAAAGAAGAAAGAAAGAAAGAAAGAAAGAAGGAAAGAAAAAAAAGAAAAGGAAAGAAAGAAAGAAAGAAAGAAAGAAAGAAAAAAAGAAAACAACCCACCTAAACCAAACCAACCAACCAACCACCAAAAAAAAAAAAAAAAAAAAAAAAAAAAAAAAAAAAAAAAAAAAAAAAAAAAAAAATCCCTAAACATGGTCTGCAGTCTCTGGGGGACTCATGGAAATATGGAGCGCTTGAATGCTCACGTGCTTGCAAAAAGTTCTGCTCTATTTATCTTTCCTAGACTCATCCCACCGGCAGTTCAACCCCTGTCAGAAATATAATGGTGCACAACCGCAGAGCTGCTCTGTGCTTGTAGCATTCACAGGTTCTCTCTCCCCCTAAATTTGAGCTGAGGCACTTTTCCTTTCTAAAGAGCAGCATCTGGCCTCTTCGTGCACTCATTTGCATGCCAATACTGGATTGCTCTCCCAGCGCACAGCTATTTAATAGTGGTGCTGGTGTCCGAGCTCTGGGAACAAACCAAATGGTTTGGGTGTGCTTTTGTGTGCAGTGCGGGTCGTTGCTACAGTGTGCTTATTAAGAATAGTACACATTCATTATAACAAGATTGCTCTTTTGCTCAGGGGCCATCACGGTGCATTCTGTAAATGAATTAACAGTAGCATGCATTTGTGTATTATGGGCCCCAAAGATGCATTTGTTTATTAAATAAATCTGCAACACAGAAAGTATAGTTGAAAAAAATCTAGAAAATAATCAGAGTGCGCATGTACAGTAGCTATTTTTTTTTTTTTAACTCAACATCTTGGCGAGTTTTCTTTCTTTGTTTCTTTTAAATAACCAGAGATCACAGGCCACACTATAGACCAAGAGCCTGCAAAAATTGATTCGAAAAAATTGAAGCCAAATTTAAGTTACAGAAGCACAAAAAACATTTTTGGAAGTGGTATTGTAAATAATCCCATTCTTTAAAAATAACTTAATATTATGATTCTGTTTTTAATTCTTGGTTTTCTTAAAATGGTTTTTCTTTAAAAACCATTATGATAATTTAAAATTTAATTTTTATTTTTGGCTAAAATATAACTTGCATATATATACTCCCACTGAACTTTATTTTCTTTTGAAATAGAAGCTCTGCTTTGAAGTCATTTAGCTAATATTGACTCAATAGATTCTAATCTTTTGGTCCAGGTATAGCTTGTATAAGGATATTGATAAACATGAGTCACTCTGTTGGATTTTATTTAGGTTAACTAATAATTTTTTTAAAGCTTACTGGCAGTTCACAATAGAATTGAGGACTCAGAAAGGTGTTTTTAGATATGGCTATTGTATATTTCTTTTCACTTATATTTTGTATCTTGCTGTTTTTAAATGCAATATCTATTGTTCACGTAAATGTAATAGAAAGAAAATGGAAATATTTTAAAATATAAATTGCTAAAAGAGCCCAAAGTTACAGAAGGGCTACGGGAGGCCTTATTAACATTAACTGAGGCAATGAGGAAAGAAGAAATAGTTATATTATCAGATTTTTGAAATAATTATGATAGTAAAAGAACAGACATCTTAGAAAGATAAATTTTCTTATTTGATTTTTGAAATCTTTTTATAAAATCCAGGGGTACAAAATGAAATTTGTTGAAATATTTTAAAAGAGAAAAGCTGGATAGAAAGAGTGGATTAGGACTTCATAGATTCTTAGTTTAGCAGAAGATCTATGACACTTTTTAAAAATACCCAATTTAATTAGAACATCTGCAATATAAAAAAATGTGTTTTGTAAGAAACATGGCAGAACTTGTAAAAAGATATTCCATATGCAGCAAAAATACATAACTGATGGAAGCGGGATTACACTTCTCTCCAACATGGAAATCTCAGATACATTTTGACCTTAAAGAAGTAATATTCAGCTTTGTTGTTTATTGAAAAAACATCTAGCATTTTGACAATTTATTTGATAATTATGGAAGGGAGAAGAAAATATTTGAAACGCAGTTTCTTTGCTTTCATCTTTTTTTTTTTTTTTTTTTTTTTTTTTTTTTTTGTAGAAAGCTCTATTTTCTAGAGCATTTTATTTATTCTGCTGCAGCTTTTAGAGGCCAGCCAATCAGAAAGTCTGTGAGGGCCCAGGCCCAGGCTGGGTGCTGAGCTCCAAATGCGATTCCAGTCCTGACAGGGGGATTATAGGAAACAGATGACTTACGCTTCTAATTTGTGGCCTTAAATTGCAAACAGAATTTCAGGAGTCGAGCGGAGTAATAAATGGCAATAGAAAAAGCCACACACAGCCAAATCAGTATGTGGTGGTTGTAGGTTAAACTAAATGGGAAGAGACAGGTTATGATGGTTCAGTGTATTACAGAGAAGAAAGTCTTAAATTACTAGTCCTGAGAGGTATTGCTCCATGGCAGACAGTATTGCATTGTGTAGTCTATAGATATCACAAGCAGAACAATAAAAAAGCAGGTTTAACATAGAACCTGTTGCTGGAGGAGGAATCTTTTTTTTTTTTTTTTCTTTTAGAAATGGAAGCGGTGTTTTATGTTTGTTTTGACCCCAGCTGTATACTTGGCCCCTTAACATCTGTTTTCAACCGTTGCTGTTTTTCACACCAAATTAAATGTCGAGGAGTCAGATAAAATAAGTTCAAAATATGTCCAAATTATTTTTGTTGACTTCCAACAAATGTCTCGGTAACTCTTTTTACACGGAATGATCCCGTTTAAATGCCAAAGTAGAAAATTATTTTCTTTTCAACATTTTAAGAGCTAAAGTAAGGAATTTCGAGATGTACTTCAATTTGGGAAATATTGCATTGGCCTTTTTGGTAACTTGTGTGACAGTTATAGACTCACTTTAAGGCTATCCTGTCATATAAAATTATGTGCATTTGTTGGATAAAAATTCCAGGAAAATTGTTTAGTAACAGCATATAAAAATGCCATTATTCAGAGCCACTTCACACCATAAATACTAGTTAGAATCCAAACAGATCCACTTTTTATCATGTGAAAATCAATATACATTTGTTGTCTTTCATAGTCTATACATGTTTGTGTGCGTGTGTGTGAAATGTAGAGTAATAGTTAAGATGCTAATGATCTGAATGAAAAGTCTTGCCATCATAAGTCTGTGGTATGAAAAGAAAAAGATGGTATTACATTTTCAGCTTCTTAGCCAATAAATATTTTATTGAACATAAACTGTTTTTCTTTGAAAAGAACACTTCTTTTAAATCCAACATATCTGTATATAGGGGATTGACAACTAATTTCTGATAAAAACTGATGAAAAATAATTACTCCATCCTATATTATTTATTGGCAATGTTTCAAAATAACACTTTCCCGGTGAGTGATAGAAACAGGGTTAACTTTAATCCACAACACTGTGCCACTCATAATCTGCAATTTTTCTTCCACTTTCCTTATGAAAAAGAAATCTATCAAACCAGAATTTGGATCTTTTAAATGACTACATTAACTTTAAACTTGAATCTTTTGTTTTTATGCTGAAGAAAAACCTGTTATCTTACAGGTCACCTGGGGGAAAATAAACTATTTTCATTGTAATATTAAGCAAGTCTCTTAATCATTGAAGATGACTGAGTATTAGATTTTGATTAATCACGTGCAAAAATTATGCTTGTTAGAATCACTTTATATTATGTGTCATTGTGATATCAATATAGGTTGTAGCTACTTCTTTGTAGATGATTTTTCTGTTTTGTTTTTAAATCACCTGGCAAAAAGAGAAAACAAACCTTAGTTGAAAGCATTTTGTCTCTAACACAGAAACTTCTTTTCATGCCTGCCCCCCCCCCCGCTTTTTTTTTAAAGCAATTCTGAATTATTATTTATGTCATAGTGGGAAGACTGGGTCTCTATTGGACCCAAACCTTTTCAAAAAGGAGGTAACTTTTGTTTTTGTACTCTATCAACCCTGATCACCTAATTAAATCTGATATCTCTGTCTGAAGCAAAATGATTTGTGATAGTTCTTTGGAGTTTACTTAATTAGTTTCTATGTCTTCTGTGTGGTAAATATGGTGATATTTTGTAAAATGGAGCTGAAAAAGAGGAGGCAAAACACAGTCGCATGAAGGGATGGGGAGAGGGGAGGCGACAGGGAGGGCAAACCACTATGACCAAACCATGAAAGAAAGGTGTAGTTCCGACGCGGGGGCTTGCAGACAGGAGTCATTCATTAGTTGTGAACATCAAGCAGATCTGAACTAAAAAAGGCTTCCTGTCAATCGTAGGCCTGGGCATCTGTCAGGGCCTCAGATTCTACACCTTGATCAGCCCAAGACACTGACACCGTTTTCTTTAACAAACACCAACAGCCTTTTTTCTCCTTCACTTTAACATTTCTCAGGGGTTGGATTCCCTTTCTTCTTCTGCTCTGTAGAGAGTAAAGGGAGCTTGTTAACTTGCTTAGATATTTTGACTGTGGATGCTCTTTGGCCACTTGCCTGTAGCAACAGTGTCGAAGCATAACTTGGTATAATTGCTATATTTGCAGTCAGAAGAGTGTTCTGTCTTTATGTTCAAGCTGCTGAATAAAAAGGAAGTGTCATTTTGGAAAATCCTGTAAATTATACTCAAAGTTCAGGCAAAATACAATGTACGACATACCTGATTTGTCTTATATTCAATGCCAAGACGCAGAAGAGTAAAAGAGTATTAAAATAATGGACTTTTAACTATGTCAATTAAAAAGTGATAAATTCCTGTGTTTCTTATGTTGAGATTGGATAACAATGAAAAAAATTAAACTTAGAAGTGAAAGCAGCAGAATCAAGCTCTTTGTAATTTTTAAATTCCTTTTTAAGGAACTGGAAAGCATTAAAATTTGTAACTATCCATTGTATCACAATTTATATACAGTATGGATTAGAAATGACATTTTTTGGATGGTCCTCCGTTTAATAGAGATATGTATTATTTACAGACACCAGCCATGCCTATGCTGCAAGTGAAAATTGAGATTGAATGGCAACTTTATCTTATTGATGGCAATCTAAAACCAAATTAAAAATTTTGCTCTCTGAGTGATAGAGTTGTATTCACTCTGTATTTTGTTTGTTTTCAAAGAGTTGTTAGAGTAGGAAAAACTGTAAAATGGGAGTCATGCTTTTTCCCCCCTTGATCCATAGCAATATGAAATTTGGGGTAAAAAATAATGATGAAAGACACTATGGAGAGCCCCACAAAAGGTGCCCGTGTGCAGCACATCTCCAGGGATGAACCGTACAGAATGAGTGCCAGCTAAACATTATGTAATGCTGGTGGGTACAAGCCGCCAAAGCTGGCATTCCTTAGTTTGAGAAAAATGATCCTTGCAGTTAAGTAGACCTTCCCTGGGTCTCACAAACTGTACAAAACTGCATGCTGCTGGCAGGTAATGACTTGCAATTAGTGTGGCAGGCAGGTAATGACTTGAAATCACCTGCCAATTGTTTCTGAGTGTTTGCTGTATTTTAAAACTCTGGATCAGAGGGAAAGTCATGGGGGGCTAGAAGGATGCACGCAGAGAAAAGGGGGTGGGGATGGACAAAACAAGGGAATCGCCTCCTGAATGGAATTTCTCCCCACTTGTTTCTTATTTTACCTCCAGGTCCTCCCTGAGCAGCTCCAAAGAGGCACTGAGATTGGCAGGTTGCTTTACCTGCCTGCTGCTCCTACTGGGGAAGATGGAGCCTGTTGAGAAATTCTGTGTCATTTTGGAATGAAACCAATACTCTTAGTTTCAGCCACCACACTAGAAAACTAGAATACAAAGAGCAATGGCGGTTCAGCCTTATTAAAAAGAAGCATGAATAACTCAAAGCCAGATCCCACTTCCCCATTACAACCCACTTCTCTTACTTTCACAAGTTTTCCCCAATTTCATGGAGAGATGTTGGTGGCGAAGCAAGAAAAGCTAGGCTAGGAGCCTGTGCAAAACTGAGGCTGGACCATTTACCTAAAGATCCCACAAATACTTTAGAACAGTGCTCACATGTGAAAGTGGGCATAGGGGCCAAGTGAGGAGCATAATTGACCATCTTGAGAGAAGGATGGGGATGGGAAGACTTAATGGCAAACTAGAGAGAATGTGACCCTTCTAAACTTCAGCAAGGTCTATTTTGCTTCAGCCAATTGCTGGAATATGGGCACTGGATGGCCAGATTTCCTAAGCTTTTAAGAGGAGCCAGAAACCTGGAACCTTATGTAAAAATCTTTTTCTGATTTTTTAAAATTTAAAGTATTTTTAAAGCATTGGAACTAATTTTAAAGAAATTTAAATCATTGTGTGGCTGAAACAAAACCAGTGGCCTGCTTTCAGGCCACAGGCTGCTAGTTAATGATCTCTGTTTTAAATTATATTTTCCTATTTGGTACCTTTTCTTTTTGTAATCTCATTAGACTAGTAAAAAGGGAAAAACAGAGGTGGACTTACACATGCACCAAGTGTTACTTGGCCTTTAAAAAATTCTCGTGATTGTTATTGTCTTTGTTTCCCAGGACCCATGAAGAAATTACCACAAATTGGGTGGCTTAAAACAACAGAAACGTATTCTTTCAGAATTCTGGAAGCTAAAAGTCTGAAATCAAGGTGTCAGCGAGGCCATGCTCTCTCTGAAACCTGTAGGGGTGAATCCTTCCTTGCCTCTTCCAACTCCTGGAGTTTGCTGGCAATCTTTGGTGTTCCTTGGCTTCAATTTCTGCCCATGTCTTCACATGGCCTTCTACCGTGAATGTCTGTGTCTCTTCTTTGGCTGTAAAGACATCAGTCATATTGGCTTAGGGCCCACTCTAATTCTGTTAGGACTTCAACTTATCTTTTTGGGAGATACAACTCAACCCATAACAGCTATACACATAGGGGTGGAAGAGGACCTCTTAGGAAGTTGCCCAACACAATGCCTGCCTGGTTTTGTTTTCTTCCTACCATGAACTGGCAGAGTCAAGGGCTTCCTTGGGCCAACTCTGGGGAGGGCTTCCAAGCCTACTTTTAGAGAAGAAGCTCCCTGAGCTTGGACTGACTGGATCTGGTAAGTCATTGTTAAGGATAATCATCTGGCCCAGGCTTCCATCAGGCCAGCAGTCACTCAGTTTAGTTGTTGGGAAGGCTTGAATTTCATTCACTCTGGGTTCTGCCAACTTACCACTGTGGCCTTGGGCAATTCACTCCATCCAACTAAGGAATGATTTCCTCATCTGAAAAATAAGATTGATATACCTACCGTGCAAGACTGTTGTCAGGACTAGAGAAAAATGCTTAAATTATTCCTTTTATGAATGTTATATCACATATAAGATTAATAAAACAGAAAAGTAGATTGTAACCATGGGACTCACTAGCTGGATAAATACTTTGTACTAGTTAAAATCCAAACCATAAATGAAATTTGTACTTATTTGAATTAAAACCATTCTATGTTTTTCCAGAATATGTAAAGGAAATTAGTATGCCTTCTTGGTAAAATTCACTTTCACTTTAGATAGTATGATGTAAAATCATACTCTAACACCTAGGACACAAAAACAATTTATGATGAGTTTTTCCTTTAAAAATATTCAAAACTTATCAGAGGAAAATAAATCTTGCTTTTAATGTGAAGTCATCCTTTGATTTGGGATCTTGGCCCACTGGACAAAATGATGACAGATAATTTTTTTTCTTTATTTTTAAAGGAGCTTTATATTACATAAATGCCACATTGAAAATATAAGGGATTCCCACTATATTCATCCCCTCCTCCTACCACACTTTCCCCCATTAACAAAAACTTTCACCAGTGTGGTACATTTGTATACGGTACATTTGTACATGGTGCAATTGATGAACATATATTGAAGCATTGCTACTAACCATGGAATATAGTTTATATGATGGTTTATACTCTGCTCTGCACGATTTTATAGGTTATGACAAGATGTATAATGGCCTGTATGCATCATTGCAATGCTATGCAGGACAATTTCAATGTGCCCAAAATGTCCCATGTTACACCTATTCTTCCCTCTCTCCTCTCTCAGAACCTTTGGTGATCACTGTTTTTTTTTTTTTTTAAAGATTTGTTTATTTATTTATTTACTTGTATCCATTTTTACACCCCCTCCCCCTTGTTTTTGCTGTTTTTGTGTCCATTCACTGGGCAATTCCCTGTGTCTGTTTCCTGCCCTCTCTTCTCATCCTTCTCCTGTCTTCACTGGGATTTGATCCTCGGAACCTCTGATGTGGGAGAGAGGCATCCTACTGCCTGTGTCACCTTAGTTCCTGGTTTCTCAGTGTGTTTTGTCTTGGCTCTCC
>PVKH010029051.1:0-12723 GCA_004027955.1 Chaetophractus vellerosus | reverse complement strand
AAAAAATACTATAGTAGAATGTGTATAATGTGCTAGCGGGGATAAAGGAGGAAGCTGTGTATTCTTTAAACATTCATGAGAAAAGTTTTCTCAGTGGAGAGGACAGTAAGCCTGGCTTTGGGGGAGTAGAAGTATTCAGGTAGAGGGTACAGGCCCTGAAGATGTATTTAAAAATGGCATCATTCAGAGATAAAAATGAGAATAAGAAATTAGGGGTGGGTATTATTTTACTGAATTAAGGGGTGGGAACAAGTGGGAGATATGATTAGGAAGTAGGTAGGGGCTTATGGTGATCACTTTATGCCATGCTAAGGAATTTGGATCTACTTTGAAAGCAAGGGAGAACTACCAAAGGTTTCTGAGGCACTGTATCAGAAAAGTTCTAGTTTAATAGGGAAGGGAATGCAAAAGAAGTGAGATGTAGTAATAAAGTTTGGAAACATAGAGCACAGTAATGTGATACATCAATAGAAGATGATTAGTTTATTCTACAAATATTCATTGAATACCTCCTATGTGACAGATGCTGAGGATAATAAATGCATTTAACAAGGTTATTCCCTTGAGAGGCCTACAGCCTAGTGGAAAAAGCTAGACATATAAACATGAGCGTAACTAGATAATTTGGGAAATTATTTTGTGGAGTTTTGAGAAAATGCTGAAGATAGAGAAACTAATTAGCATGGAGCATCTGGAGAGCTTTATAGAGGAGATAATATTTGAATGATCCTGGTCAATAGGCATTTTCAAATGTAAAAGCATGAGGGTAGGGGGACATTCCACAGAGAGGAACTTAAACATAGACTTGAGGCCATGGATGTGATGACTGGATACCAACCCACTGCAGGAAGTATCAGTCCTGAACAACAAAGGGGACAACTATCTCCTGAGACAGGTGGGATGGTGTAAGCATGGGATATGCTGGGCCTGAGTCTAGCTGTGAAGACAGGGGAGATGTACAAGGTCATCTTTATAACATATGAAAGAAATTTTTTTGTGAGAATGAAAAGCTTGAGTGAAAGTGTGGGTTGAAGGAAAGTGATGGTAGTTTGAAATAGTCACTGGGTTACATGAGCAGAAGCACTGCAGAACAGTAAAACTAAAACAAAAACAAAGGGCCTTATGAGACATTTACTTAGATGTTAATTAAAAGCAAAATCTTTGACTTCAGACAACTAGGCTTTGATCCCAGATTGGGCCCATTCTTCTTAGCAGTGTGACTTTGGACGAGTAAGTTAGCCACTTTCAGTTTTCCCTGCTGCAGGATGAATATAATAATACAAGAAAATGTATGTAATTCTCTTAGAATTGGATTAGTCCTTTAGAATTAGAATATCTTCTAATTATTTTAGAATTTATGAAATAGATAGAGACCTTGCAGTATGGTAGAAGACGACAGTGAGGAAGAGAATTTAGCATGATTAAACACCTAAGAAGACTCAGAGTCTAACTTCATGGAAGTCTTTAAACATATAAAGTGAATTTTTCTCCTGTGGTTTAGAGAGGATACTAAAAATGATGAGTCACACTTTTCCATTGTCAGTTAAAAAGAATAAAATAATAAACTTTAATTGCAATGGGAAATATTAGTGTTAGATATAAAAGAGAACATCCTAAAAGTAAGAATATATTTCATCAAACCTATAAAATAAAAATAGTTAATATAGTGGGAACTGGAAAGTCACAAAGGGGAAAATAGGCTATCATTTTTACATGTGCCCTTGAAGATGTAACTAACTCTTGAAGAGAGAAACAGGAGGGAATAGGAGGAAGAAGAAGAATGACTCCCTGAAGAGGAATTCCTGAGTTCTGATTGTCTTTTCTGGTGACTTGATGTTTTTGTTTTCTAAAAGCTTCAGGGAGCAATGTAGCAGAAATGTATTGCCTTTTATAATGGGAATTTATTAAGTCAACAGCTTACAGTTCTGAGGCCTTGAAAATGTCCAAACGAGGGATCATCAGGAGATGCTGTCTCACAAAAGGTCAGCTGTTGGCAATCCTGGACTCCTGCCACATGGCAAGGCACAATGGTGGCTCTGCTGGTCTCTGTCTTCCCATCCAATCTCACTTTCTCCCTAAGCTCAGCTGTGGGTGATCAGGCACATGGCAGTGTCCACTTGGTTTTTCCCTCTCCTTTGGACCTCATTGCTTCGGTTTCTTGCTCTCCATGGGCCTTCTTTCTCAGCCTCTTGTAGGTCTTTTTCAATGCCTCTTTGCTCTGGAGATTCCAGCCTTTGGCTTCCAGCACCTCTCTCACAGCCTTTCAGGGTTTCTCTCTGTCTCTCCAGCTTTTTTTCCTGGGTGTGTCTCTATATGTTTCTCCAAATTATAAAGGACTCCAGTAAAAGGATTAAGACCCACCCTGGGTTGTGCTACTGAAATTAATCAGAAGGAAGGCACCTTAACTGAATATAATCAAAAGGTCCCAACTATGTGCATAGGGATGGTTTAAATATTCTGGGGTCCATCCAGCTTCAAACTGTCACACTCTCTATATAATGTATGTTTCTATGATGTATGTTTCATAATTCTTTAATAGGCAAATGTAAGTGTGCTAATGGCTTGAAAGTGCTATGGTGACTTCCTAAATTATGGTTCTATAAGAAAATATTCCTAAACAGGAACTCACTCAGCAAATGAATATTCTTAATTTACATATTAAAAGCAGACATTTTAAATAATAACTTGAACCATTATCTTTTTTCTAAGGGTGTTAAATTCCTCACTAACAAAGATCTACTGGTACCATTGTATATAGGTGTTGTGATATTTGTACCAGTTGAGAGAAAACTCAGTTTCTCTAGAATACCTCCAATTCTTCTGCAATACTGCCTAATGATCTAATGGTATAAGTTTATTGTTAGTGATGTGTGAAGGTAAGACAAAAATAGATGCCCAATAACTTGTAAGTTCAGACTTGTTACCCTCCTCTAATCCTTTCTTTCCCCACCCATCTATCAACTATTTCTCTTACCTCCACCTACACAGAATACCCAGGCTCGACCAAGCCCTCATCATATTGTGTCAACATTATTGCTTTCTAACAGTCTCCCTTATCCTTATTCAGTCTAGTTTCAGGAAAGCATCCAGAGCAATCCCCTGGAAACACAAATATATTACATCTTTGTTAATAACACTCTAAGGTCTGCCACAACTCTTGGAATTAAATGCAAATTTCTTAGCCTGGTCTACCAAGTCCTTACATGATATAACTACTTTTCCAGCCCCTCATTCACTCTTCTGTCACATTGACAATTTACAGTTCCTCAAACTCACCATGACCACTCTCATCTCGGGCTCTTTGCACTTGCTGTCTTCTCTGCTTGGCACACTTCAGTGTCAACCAGTGGCCACCTCTCTCACTGTATTCCAAGCTTTGCTCCTGATCTTCCTTTCAGAGAAGGCTTCCCTGGCAGCCTACTTAAAATGGCACCGTTGCATTCCCTATCCCCTAACCTGCTTAAGTTTTCTTCTTAGCACTTACCACAGTCTAACACTACATTATGCATTTTTCATTTTGATTGTTTTTTCTCTTCCTCTAGAATTTAAGATTCATGAAGGCAGGAACTTTGTTTTCTTCAGATCTCCATGACCAGGCCCTAAAATTGTGCCTATCCCATAGTAGGAGATCATAGTTGTTGAATGACTAAAATTCCTTTCCACATGATGAGCTTTTTTGCATAATTACCACAGTGTTAACAAAATATTTAACAGTGTTATGGCAAGGGCACTGATCAATCAGGACAATAAAACAATTCAAAAAGATGTTGGCCTGTTTCTCATATTGGACAAGAAGAATACTCACCCTGCTGTGTTAGAAGTGATGCTTCCCTCACCTTGGACTCATAATTCATCCTTTGCATCTCTCACTAAGATAACACTATATCATATGATTGTGGTTATGAGGCTACACATCAATCACCCAATTAGTTGTGAGCTCCTTGAGGAAAAGGAATTCCTTCTTCACATCTGCAAGTAATTGCTCAAAATAACCTTTTAATAAAAATTTGTTGAATGCATGTATAGGTTAATTAATTAATAACTATAAAATATGGTTGAGTTGGATGCTTTTTTGTCTACTTTTCATGGTATGTATTAAATGCACAGTGTGAAGTTAGTGCCTCACTAAATTTAAGATTTTATCATGTGGCGATCATTAAAAGTGGTTTCCACTGTCATAAATCTTGGGCAGCGAAGTACCAAAATAATTTTACTGTCTTCAAAAGCATGTTTGGGGGCTTCTGGTTGACCACAGTGGTGGTGTAGGGATGATCCAGGGTGTAGTTGCCCCACAGAATCGTTGAACAACTAGCAAAAGCTGGCAGAGTCATATTCAAAATTCTAGCAAACAGTTAAGGGGTTGCAGTAACTAGGTGATTATGAGTTTTTATGGCTAAGAGATTTCAAAGTGAGTCAGGAGGTCATTGCAGAGGTTACGCAGATATGTCTCCGCAGGATCTCCTTGACTGCCACAATAAACAGTGCCTGAAACAGTGGGGCTCCTGAGGGCTCCAAGACATCCAGACACTATAAGTAGGGCAGTCAATCTCAGTAATTTGGCACCCTGTCAGTGGGCTTTACTTTGGAATATATGCTCCTCAATGTAACAGAGTCAAACTCATTTACAATTTCCCTACACATGACTCTTCTGCCCCTTTTATTTGAAACTATACGTAGTACTATACTCATTAAATATATGTCCCAGAGACTTAAATCTTCAGTCTGTCCATGTGCCAGTTGAGCCCTGAATCTCAGCAGAGTTGCAACACCTACTCTTCAGTTCATTGAACTCACCCAGGACAACTAACAAAAAGATGATGACGGACAACGCCCATTCCCAAAAAACAGTATCTATAACTGCAAGCAAGACAGAAACAGTGTGGGTATCACCACCCCCAAATCCTCATGACTGAGGAATGAGCATACATAAGAGAGAACTGCAACTATGGATTTAAGTAGAATTATGATTATTCTAGCAATGGAAGAACTTATATTACTGACATAACAGCAGTGACCACCATAGGTTCTAACGGAAGAGAGAAAGAAGAATAGGTATAACGTGGTGTTTTGGGGACATGGTATTGTCCTGCACTACATTGTAATGCCAGATACAGGCCATTATACATCAAAGGCTATAAAATTATGCAGTGCAAAGTGTAAACTATAATGTCAACTATAGTCCATGGTTAGTAGCAATGCTTCAATATGTGTTCATCAATTGTAACAAATGCACCACACTAATGAAAGATGCTGTTAATGGGGGGAAGTGTGGGATGGGTAAGGAATGGGGTATATGGGAATCCTCTATATTTTTTGATATAACATTTATGTAATCTAAAACTTTTTTAAAAATAAAAAATTAACTCAAAAAGAAAAAAAATTAAAAAACAACAAAATGAATCAAAATGGTAGGAGAAGCTCATGGCACCCTTACTTACCCATCTCCAACCCCTCCCCAGTATAGTGTGGTGCCAACCTGTGCTCCCATTTTGGATCCTTGCCCTTATCCTTGAGGTAGAGAGTAACCCCTGCGCACATATACTGGGGTGCCTATATGTCGCTGCCAATCTATTGGGTGGCAGAATAAATAAAGTCATACAATAAAGTACCTGGAATATAAGAAAGTCTATTTCATAGGGAGTAGAGGGGGCATTCAAATACCTGGAAACAGGGAAATTACTAAGGCCACAAGTAAGCCCAAGCCCAAGACAAGATGCCGGCTTAAAAAAGATGGAGAGGAGCCTGTAATTCACATTCACCTTGGGCTGTTCTTCTTGATAAGAGGGCTAAACTCTGAAAGCCAATGCAGAGCCAAATATGCAAACACTGTGAAAAGTTTTTTGCACTGGTTTACTTTTGGTAGGCCCTGGCATTCAAGGAATTCTCTATCATGTCACTAGCTGGATATAAACTTAAGCAACAGACATCTCAGGGACTAAATCCCAGAGTTAACACTTCAAAATATTAAAATGTACAACGTGCAAAAAAAAAAATTACAAGACAATGAAACAGGAAATGATGGCCCATCCAAAGGAAGATAAAAACCCATACACCATCAAGATGATAACCAGACTTTGGATATATTGGACAAAGACTTTAAAAAAATGATCCTCAATATGCTCAAGGAAATAAAGGAAAAAAATGGAGAAAGAGCTAAAGGATCCTGAAAATAATGAATAAACAATATGAGAATCTCAATAAAGAGAGAGAAATTTTTAAAAGGAGCCAAACAGAAATACTGGAATTGAAGACCGAAATAACCAAACTGAAAAATCTCTAGAGGGTTTCAACAGCAGATTGGAACTGACAGAAGAAAGAATCAGTGAATTCAAACACTAGACAACTGAAATGATGCAGGCTGAGGAGCAGAAAGAAAAAAAGACTAAAAAAGAATGAACAGAGATGAAGAGACCTGTGTGACAACATCAGGCTTATGAAAATGCACATTATAGGAGTCCAGAAGAAGAAAGAAAGGGGCAAAAGGAATATTTAAATAAATAATGGCAGAAAACTTCCCACATTTAATGAGACATACAGATATATACATTCAAAAATCCCAATGTGTCCCAGAGAGGATAAATTGAGAGACCCACACCCAGACGCCTATTGTAGTCAAATTGTCTAATGCCAAGGGCAAGGAGAGATTTCTGACAGTTGCCAAAGAAAAGCAATATGTTATATACAAGGGGGTCCCAATAAGCTTAAGTGCTGATATCTCATCAGAAACCCTAGAGGCAGCAAGGAAGAGGGATAAAATACTAAAAGTGCTGAAAGGAATCAACTGCCAATCAGGAATTTTATATCTGGTGAGAATGTCTTTCACAAATAAGGGAGAGATTAAAACATGCCTTGATAAACAAAATCTGAGTGAGTTCACCACCACTAGACCTGTTCTACAAGCAGTACTAAAGTGAGTTCTTGAAACTGAAAGGAAGGTGTGCTAGACAGTGAATCTAAGTGGCATATAGAAATAAAGACCTCAAGTAAAACTTATGGGTAATTATAAATGCCAGTACAATTGTATTGTAGTTTTGTTATGTAACTTCATTTTTCACTTCACACAGGTTCTAAAATGCAAATGAATAAAAAGTAATTATAAAGCTGGGTTTTGGATATACAGCATATAAAACCATGATTTGTAACAAGTACAACATAAAAGTGGGTGGACAGAAGGCTATAGGAGCAGTGTACGTGTCTGCTATTGAAGTCCGGTGTCAAGTCAAACCTGATTTTTTTAGATTTAGGTTGTTAAATTTAAGCTCTGTGGTTACCACAAAGACAATATATGAGAGTGAGTTTAGGGACATAAGCAGTTGAAGGTCTCTCACTGCACAAGAAGAGAAAGTTATAATTTTTTCATGAGCTCCTGATTTGTCAAACAGAATGTCAAAAACTCTGTCCTTACTAAAGCTACATAAGAAACTAAATCACCGACCTAATGTGTATTAAACTTGTCTCCTTCATCTCTTTTTACTGGGTATTTGGTGTTCAAGTTCCATTTTGTCAACAAATAGTATCTATTACTCTGAGAAAGATTTACCAATATAGTAACCAATTTAAAGCAGTCTTACCAGAGAGGGATGGGGATTTTATTGAAAGATTCTGTGCCATGAAAGTTTTAATATTGAGAAACATATTGACAAACGGAGAAATTGGAACTCGCTTATGCTAACTCCTGCCAGAGAAAAAATCAATAATGCTATTCTGCTGTCCTCTGACTGTGCAAAGCCTGGGTGAGAAACAGCAGCAGAAAATCACATTGAAATGTTCATAATATCCCTTCTGCCATTAATGGTTTTCATTGCATGAAGAAGTAAACACCATAATTGCTTCTCATATGCATAGCTAACCAACATGACAACAGTGGAGTCATTATCGAAATGCATTTTGCATCGACTCACCAGATGATCCTCAACGACTATAAGGCTCATGAATTCTAACTCAGTTAAAATCCAAGGTAATAAATGAAGGCTCTGTATGTGGTCATGTCACCGCTGCAGGGTGTATTTGAAAATCTTGAGAAGAAATAGATCAGGGATTTTTGAGGTACAGATGAAAAAGCTACTCTAAGCAAATGTAATAAAATACTTGCACTTTGGTGAAATGATAGTTTCAAGCCAGTTGTGTTCTCACAGTTTGGTAGTTGTTGGATCTATAAAAGGGAAAGGCTTGAATAAAATTTTCACCTTTGGTCTTCACGAATATGTAGTCAGTCTTCCCAGGAGAAAAGATATTTTCTGCATGAAAAACTTGTATTCATTTTCAAAGTGCATTGACCAGGTAGAGGACACCCGAAGCTGTTCTGTCTCTTTTGGAAGAAAACTACCAATATGGTGACATGCCTCCTAATTTTGATGTCATTTAGTTCAGATACATTTCTGGTTATAATTAGTAGCACCCTGCATTTCATGAGCACTTGACGATACAAAACATTATCGTATATATTCTTGCCGTGGATCCTCACATTAAACCCACCTGCTTGATATGCCATTTACCATATGAGGGGGAAAGGTTTAGAATTGAAGTATATTGTGTAAGGTAAGAGAGAGAGAGAGTAATTATGGAACCAGCACCTCATCAGAAACATATTGGGGTCCAAAGAATCTATGGAATTTTTTTCCATCTTTAGTGATATTATTTGTTATACATATGTGAATGAAGTACAAGTAGCACCAGCCTTAGGCAAAATGAAGAGGAAGGCTGAGCTTGTCTTTCACACTCTCCTCTGCTGGCCCCTCTGCCTTGGCAGGTCACTAATTCAGCCAAAACGTAGAAGTTGAGAGCCTACCAACGTGCCAGATCTTGGGTTAGATACTTTGCCATTCTATTATGGACTGTTCTCCCCAATAGCTCCATGCAGTAGGTGGCTAGGATTATCATATACTCAGACCTTTCCCTGGGTCAGCTTTTTGTTAGGCAGCATAGAGCAGGGAAAAGTGTGAGGGCTATCCAAACAGACTTAAAATCCTTCCTGGATATACTGTTTACTAGCTCCATGGTCATGGCAACTTATTTAACAAATTTGAGCTTCTGATTCTTGATTTGTAAAATGGAGATGAAATGCCTCTTCTTTCAGGTGTTTTAATTTGCTAAAGGTGCTGGACTGCAATATACCAAAATGGGTTCACTTTTACAATGGGGATTCATAGTTTAAAAGCTTACGGTTTTGAGGCCGAGAAAAATGTCCAAATCAAGTCTTCATCAGGTCATGCTTTCTCTCCCTGCTGTCAGTGACCCTGAAATCCTCTCTCACATCTGCTGGGGCTCTCCCTCCTCCAGGCTTCCCTGCCTTTCGTTTCCTGCTTCATGGCTTAATCTCTGCTTCTGTCTTCAGTCAATTTCAGCTTCTGGCTTCTGGGGTTTCTCCCTCAGCTTCTGGGGGGTTCTCTCTGAGTGCCTGTGTGTCTTTGTGGTCCCCTCTCTCTGTATTCATCCTTTTTCTAAAAGACTCCTGTAAGAAAATTAAGACCCACCCTGGGTCACAGCCTACTGAAGTAATCTAATTAAACTGTCACACCTACAATAATAGGTTTACACCCAAAGAAATGGACCAATTTCAAGAATATGATTTTCTGGGGTACATATAGTCTCAAACTACCACATAACTCTCATACCACTATGAGAATAATAGAGCAACTCAGCAAATCACTAGCCTGCCCCTTCCTTGCTCTGGGTTCCCATAGGGAAATACAAGTAGATTAATGCCCAGTCAAACAGGGATAGCTGACAGGGCTCAAAATGATGGCCTTCTTTCATTTTAAAAGAGAAGATTGATGCCCCCAAAGCCTTGACCTAAAGAAATGAGGGTTTTGTGTGTGTGTAATTTCACTCTTCCACGTAAGGATGGGGGACTCAGATCACATTCCTATTGGAAAATTATATATTGGACAGCTACTTAGAGTAGGCAAGGCAGTAGGCTAAAGAAGGTTAAGCTATGGTACCTGACTTTGAAGAGTTCAGCCTGACAATTTATCACTCCTCTGATATGGAGGATGGTGACCAGCTGTTTTCCAGACTTACTGCCTTGAGTTAGATCCTAGTACATGCCTCTCTGCCTCCAACTAGTACTCTCTGACTAGTGAGGATCATCTTTTAAAGATCATCAGAGGATCTTCCCTTTCCAAAAATATTCTGTAATAAAAGCATATGGGCAACAGCCCTATTCCTTCCTTCCTCAGCCCTAAAGCATGCTCCAATTTAATGATATTCACTTATATTATCTTTTCATGTCTTCTTCTATTTAAGTGTTGTCATCTCAGCTCTATTTCAAGCTCATTATTTCCCCACAGCACCTGGAATAGTGTTGGCCAACTGGCAAACATGCAATTCTTGTATTGTATTGAGCTGGATTGGACTAAATGAAAACGTGCAATATTTAGCTTAGATTTGAGACATTTCTGGTAGTGAAAACTGTTAAACATTGAGACAGACTGATACTAAAATCAGCTCACACAATCCAGCCCCTTGAGAAGAAACCATCTCCTTCTTCTATGATGATTTAGGCATGGTATTAGGAAATGACATTGAAAAAATGTAGATGTGCTTGCAATAGTCTTTCTATCTGAGGTAGAATTTATTATCCACCCACCCCTTGTTTGTTACTGTCTTACCAGTATTAGGACAACATTTTAATCAGAAGCTAGAATCCCTAGTCCTTAGTAATAGAGTTACTCTTTAAAGGGAAAATTTTCACTGTTATTAAATATACTGGATAATGTTGTTGTTTTAATAGAGTAATCAATAGGATAATTGCTTATCTATTTAAGATTTAAAGGAGCAATTTTTCCGAATTCAAAACATCATGACCAATATTTCAGACCATCTTATCCGTTTTAATGTCAGTTGTACTTATTCACACAAAATGCCTTCTTAAAAGCTGCTTTGCTGTTAATGTAGTTTGAAGAAAAAATTTAGGTATATCTCTCCTACCTAGTACATCTCTTTGATTAATTTAAGAGACCAAAATAAGGACTAGAAACTATTTTTTAAAAAATTTCCTGGAAAAAAAATATAATACAGTGGTCCTGCCTAATTGCCTGCTTAGCAGCCTAGGTGCCTCCCTGATAAAATCATTCTTCTTTATTTTCCTAGCCTCTTGGTAAGGAGAACATTGAGTGTTTTCTGACCCTTAACAACATTTTCTATTCCAATGCTGTTTATTTCTGTACAAAACATTTATAGATTAGAGAGAAGATTTGTCTTAAATGAGGCCACAAAAAGTCAAGAGGAAACTTGGAGAATTAGAACTCAAAGGCTTGGTGATTGTTCCCTCTGAAGTATAACAAACTCTAGTACTGCTTTATAATATCTGACCCCACATATCTGTTTATATATATACCTGAAAATAAATAGAGAAGCGACTCATGAATGTTCTAAATATGATACTTTCTTCCACTAAATTCAAAATAAATCTCTGAAAAGAATTTTTTCCCAGGCATTTCAAGTTTTTATTTAGATTGAATTCTTAAAAAGGAGGCTGCTTCTGATCAAATATTAACTATCCTTGTCACATACTGTGGGAAAATATTAGGACAAATGACCTCAACTGCAGTTGAATGGGAAGTTAATTCCATTCTTCTACTACTATGTATTATAAATCAAAGAGGAAAAACTTACCACCATTTTTTGCAGTTTATTTTATTCATACATTTAATATATTAAAGTGTTTAAATGAGCTTGTCTCTGTTATTTTGTTTTTCCAGTGATGTCCCATAACTCACCTTGGACATTGGTTCACCATAATCAGGCCATCAGCAAGTCTCATGGAACAATAGTGATCGATGGATGAAAGTACTGCATGAATCTTCCTTACATCCAAATTAATATTTCTCTCTACTCATTTTTCACCATTTTGTGCTTTTGCAACCACCACACAAAACTAAAGCAAGGTTGTACTAGAAATAAATAGGAATTGAAAGCAGGTTGTCTAGGACTGAACATATTTTAAATAAATAGGTGGAATTTGTCCTTTCTATATTGACTCACATTATTAGGAAAATTCATGAGAAAGGGATACTTAGAACATTTAAGTCCAGATGTGAGATGATGGAAAGACCAGTGTGATGGCTAGGCTTATGTGTCAACTCGGCCAGGTGATGGTGCCTGGTGGTTTGGTCAAGCAAGCACTGGGCTAACTGAAATACCAGGGCATTTCATGGACTTTAATCATCATTGAGTTGATTGCATAGATGGCTGGTTACATCTACAATTTACTGAGAAGATTGCCACCAGCAATGAGTGATATCTCATCCAGTCAGTTGAAGGCCTTAAAAGGGGAAGTGATTTCAGCATTCAGAGAGAGAATTCCCGTCTCTGCTCCAGACAGCCTGCATCTCCTGAGGAACTCATCGAGGACCTTCACCGGAGTCCCCGGTTTACAGACTGTGCATCCCCATGGGCACGTGAGACAATTTTATAAAATCTCATACTGTTGACAGCTATCTCCTGTTTCCCTAGAGAACCCTAATACAACCAGCAAGGAAACAATTTTAAATCTGGTTTAGAGAGAAGCTGAAGGGGTTTCAAATGAAAACCATTCTCTGATTGGAATATGGATTAGGGGTTAGTCTGGCAAAACATTAGCATTGGATATTGACTTAGTTTGCCAGAGCTGCTATGGCAAATGCCACACAATGGGTTGGTTTAAATAAGAATTTATTGGGGGGCCGGCCGTATAGCCCAGTGGATAGGGTGCCGGTATACCACATGGGAGGCCCCGGGTTC
>PVKH010029050.1:0-12729 GCA_004027955.1 Chaetophractus vellerosus | reverse complement strand
TTTTTTTTCTTTTTTTAAAATATGCCTCTAGAGACAAACACTTCCATCCGAAGCTTAGAAAGCTTGACCTTGGCATCTCCACCTCCTCAGTAAAGCTTGTGTTCCCTGCACACTCACTTAGGGTCGGGGCTGCCCAGGGAACTCGGGTCCGGGCCTCTCTCCTCTCCTCTCTGAGCTGCTGACTTTTTGTCTGCCCTTCCTTGCGTAATGAGGACTTTTGCTTAAAGTTTGGTAGCTTGTCCCGCAGGTGTGTGCTGTCCTGCCTAACCGTGTTGTCTTGTATCGTTTCTTTTTTTTTTTCTTTTTTTTTTCCCTTGCAGGGTCTGCCCTGAAACGTCTCTGCCTAGGCAAAGAGCACAGCAGTAGTAACTATCTGGGTTTTTTTTTTCACCCCCTTTGTGGTTCTCTCCATCGCATGGGCTTTCTCATGGCTAGAGTGCCGCGCGGCTGGCTGGCCTGGGGGAGCCGAGGGGCAGGGCTCCGGGACGGGCGTGGGACGCTCTGTGTCCTCCTTCCGTGGGGTCGTGCTTGCTTCTGCCTGGCGGGGGAGCTGCCCTGTGCTCCCGACACCCTTTGCGTCTCCATGGCTCCTAGACTCTGCATCTCCCCAGTTCACACTTAACAGGCTTATCCTTTCTCCGGAATATCCCCAAATTACTAATGATTAATTGGCTCCTTTTCCAAAACCGTAGGAATGAGTATTTCCTTGAAGTGCTAAAGCTGAGTGCCTCCTCAAGAGGAGCGAAGTCCCGAATTGAATGGGTATTAGTCCACCTGGGCCCCACACTTCTCTCTCTTTCTATCTCGTGGTTTTCTTTTTTCCTTTTTTTTTTAAATTTTCTGGCTGAAATGTTCATGTAGAAATAGCTCCGTGTGTGTAAAATCTCATCACTAATTTTTAAATTGTGTGTGTCTGTGCTTTTTCATTGCTAGCCACTAAAGTAGACTACATTTCTGAACAGCTTGTTTGAAGAGATGGTCATTAGATTATTTTTCAATGCAGAAAATTCCAAATTCGGCTCATTCCAAATTGTCCATCAGAAATCGCAGGGGGTGAGGAAGGGGATACAATTCTAAAAGTCCTGTTTTGGTCATTTAAAAAAAAAAAAATCTTTCAGCAAAGCAGCCAAGCTCTCTAGTCTGAGTCATGGTCTCTTGGAGCTCTGCTGTCACGTGGGGCGGCTCCCAGACTTTCTAAAGGGCAGTCCTGTCTCCCCAGCTCCTACCTGTTAAATGCCATCAGCTCTGGCGGACGTCATGGAGCTTGTGTGGCCAAAGTCAGGCGGGCCCTAGTCTTTGTACCCTTTACAAATGCCTTTCCCAAATGCCCTGGAAAGGTATTAAGCTTTGTGGCAATGCCAGTAATTCAGCCAAAGGCAAGCAGTTTCCTGAAGCCAGGGGATTGCTAGCAGGATAGCGGTGGCGACCGGGCCCAAGCCTGTTGCCCTGGGTATCTTACGTCTCTGCAAGGAGCTGCTGCCCCACTTCAGAGCTGCGGAGGCAAAGCCCAGGGGAGCTGTAGTCACTGCACACATCACCATGCCTCTAAAGCTAGCGTCTTTCCAGCTGTGCCATGGGGTGTCCGTGCCATGTTAGTTTTTCTGAGCCCCCTCCCCTGTGCATTTGGCAGTCCATGCAGGGGTCAGCACAGAGCGGTCCTGAGGCGCAGGCTGCCCGCCGCCTGCCGGGGGTAGCTCCACGGCCCCGCCGGCCCCTTCTCCAGGCAGAGGCCCCTCCCGCCGCCTGAGTCAATGCCCACCAGATCTAAGTGCGGTCCCCGCCGCCCAGACCACCTCTTGAAGCAAGGTGTTGCCTGACCTCAGTGAGACCATTGTTTCAGCCATCACGTAAGAGTGGCCGGAGCCAGCCGGTGGCGCTGGGCGGGGGAGCGGCGTCACCAACCCCGGACTGTATGTGACTCCCTAGGGTCCTCCACCAGCAGCCTGGTCCCAGGCCCCGAGCCGGGCCCTCAGCCCCCCCTGCAAGTCCAGGCGCAGGCCAACAACAGCAACAACAAGAAGGGCACCTTCACGGACGACCTGCACAAGCTGGTGGACGAGTGGACCAGCAAGACGGTGGGGACCACCCAGCTAAAGCCCTCGCTCAACCAGCTCAAGCAGACCCAGAAGATGCAAGACATGGAGGCCCAGGCAGGCCCGGCCCAGGCAGCCGGCGAGGCGCGGCTGGTAAGTGGGGCCGGATGGGGCTGGGGAGGGTGGCGGCCTAGCGGGCCGGGGCACTGCATAGTGGCGCCAATGACAGAAGCGGCGGCGATGGCACATAATGGCTAGTATGCGGTTTGCAGGCATCATGTTAAGCTCTTAACTCTTTGTCATCTCATCTATATGCATATGAGGTTCATTATAAGGAATTGGTTGATGTGACCATAGGACCGGCAAGTCCAAACTCGAGAGGGCAGGCCACAAGCTAGAAACTCCCATAACGATGATTCTGAAGTCTTTAGTCTGAATTCCCC
This sequence comes from Chaetophractus vellerosus, assembly GCA_004027955.1. Classification (NCBI taxonomy): domain Eukaryota; kingdom Metazoa; phylum Chordata; class Mammalia; order Cingulata; family Chlamyphoridae; genus Chaetophractus; species Chaetophractus vellerosus. Next base: position 10,253 of record PVKH010029050.1, on the reverse strand, counting down.
AGGGAAAGCTCATGTTGAGGCAGAAATTCTTCTGACCTTCAAAACCCACAGTTAATGGCTTTTAAGATCACCAAATGATTGGATGAGGAGACTCCCCCACGTTGCTGAGGGCAATCTCCTTTCCCCTTTGTTGGTTGTAGATGCAGCCCACTGGTTGTAGATGCAAATTCCATTTGCAAAATATCTTCACAGTATCAGTCGGGCCAGTGCTTGACCAAACAACTGGTCTATGACCTAGCCAAGTTGATACATGAAATTAACCATCACACCCAGGAATTAGGTTTTCCCACTTTATGGATGGGGAAACTGCGGCAGAGGAAAGTTAAGTAGCTTGCCTAAGGTGCCACATGGAAGGGACAGGATCAGAAGCCAGGAAGCCTGCCCAAGCAGCACATCCTGGCCCATCTATTGGGCTGTGGCTTTGTGGAATTGTGGCAGCCTGAGCCCCATAGCAGCCCAGAGCTGTGAGCAGAGGAAGCCGCATCTTGTCTGACCCCAGCTGTTGGAAATTTCCAAACTATTCCCAGAGCTTGTTGTGTACTTCCAAACTGACTGCCAACCCAGTGCTACTGGGGCTTTTAGCTCCAGTGCCTCCAAGCAGTGGGGCAGAAGTGCTGTGCTAACTGGTGTCTTGTTTGTGATTTTTACATTCATGTGTGTCAAGAGAGAACTATTCCCTTTCTCACAAAGCCCTTAGGTTTTGAAATGTAATGCAATTTTTATCAAGGATTTGCTGATTTCAAAACGTTTTTGGAAGGGAGTATTCCCTGTTTTTTAATTTTCTGAAAATTTACATGTTATTTCTTCCTTAAATATTTATTAAAGTTAGTGAAGCTATCTGGTCTGGAGGTGTTCTGTTTATTTCTTGTTCATTTGTTTTTTGAGTGTGGAAGTTTCCGCCCAGTCTTTTATTTTGAAAATTACTTTCAAATAGAGAATAGCTGAAAATTCTACAATGAATGCCCATATACCCACTACCTACATTCAGTATTTAACATTTTGCTGTACTTGGCCTGGCACACATCTGTCCATCCCTTGAGAGTAAAGTTTTCATTATGGATTCACTTTTCCTGTATAGTTTTTGCACCATTCGGGTTTTCTGTTTCTTCTTGTGACAGTTTTGTTAAACTCTGCTTTTAGCAATTAATCCATTTCCTCTAAATTTATCTAAAGTCGTTCATAATGTCATCTCTTTCTTTCTACAGTTTGCAGGATTTGCAGTTTTATCCTCTTTTCATTCCTGATATTGGTGATTTATTCCTTCTCTTTTTTTTTTTTTTCCTTAAGCAGTCTCCGTAGTGGCTTGTAAATTTTATTAGCTTTTTCAAAGAACTCATTTTGGCTTTGATAATATACTTATTTGTATGATTCATTAATTTCTTTATTATTTCTTTCCTTTTATATTTGGGTTACTTTTATTGTTCTGGAAAGTTTCTTGATGTGTGTGGTTCATTGATTTCCTGCCTTTCTTCTTTTATAATATATACATTCAGGGCTATAAAACTCCCTCTAATGGTTTTAGCTACATCCCCCAATTTTTGATCTGTAGCAGTTTCATTAACATTCAGTTCAAAATATTTTGTCATTCAACTGTGATTTCTTCTTTGAAATAAGTATAGTTATTAATTTTCTAATTATCTTTTTATTAGTGATTTTAGTTTGATTGCACCATGGCAAGAGAACTAACTCTGTATGATTTCGGTCCTTTTCCATTTTGGGGACTTTTTAATGTTATACAAAGATGTTAATCTTTGTAACTGTTTCAGGTATGATTGAAATGAATCTATTTCTTCCCATCCCCACTTCCACTCTCCTAGTTCTAACCTGCTCTTATTTCTCATAGGGACTACTGCAGAATTCTCCTACCAGGTACACTAAATCAGTCTGATGCTTCTCAGATCCATTTTCCAGTGGAGTCCCATTAATATGTTAATTTGGTGTATTAACATATTGAATATTCCTTAGATGGTATTGTCCTTTAGATTCGTTTTCCAATATGTATCAGTCAGGGTTCTCCAGAGAAACAGAAAAGTTAAGAATCCTTAATATTTTCTATAAAACCCTATATGGCTTGCACCCTGACTACCTATCTAGGCTAATCTCTCCTTGCCAACTGGGATCCAGCCACATTGGCCTTCTTTAAGTTCCTATACCGTGCCTTGCCCATTAGGTCAGCCACGCTTATCCTATTATTCAAATGCTCTATATCCTTACAGAGTACTTGGATGTTTATGCATATTATATTAGTTATTGAAAGATGGATGTTAAAATTGCCCATTGTGGTGTGGATTTGTGTATTTCTTCTTATACTGCCATTTTGCTTTATATATTTTGAGACTGTGTTATTAGGTACATTCAATTTTATATTTATGTCTTCCTTATGAGTTGAACTTTTAATATTATGATACTAAAATAAAGATACTCTTTATTATGCTTTTTGCCTTAAAATCTACTTTTGTAATTGATATTGCTACACTAGTTTGTTTTGGGTTATTATGCACATAGTATATGGTTTCCTATTCTTAACTTTCAATCTTTCCATATTATGTTTTAGGTACGTCTTTTATAAGCAGCATATAATTGAATTTTGTTTTATTTTTTAATTACATTTGAAAATCTTTGTCGTTTTATTAAAGTATGTAGTTTATTTACTTTTAATGTAATTGTTTATATATTTTAATTTAAATCCATTTTCTTACCATATGCTTTCTATTTTAACTATCTGTTCCTACCTTCTTTTGAATTAGTGAGTTGTGGTTTATTCTTTTTTCCTCCCACTATTAGCTTGGAAGTTTTACTTCTTTAGTGAATACCCTAAATATCATACTATGCATCCTTAAATTATCAAAGTCTAATATTAATTGTTTTTTACCTTTGGTCAGACAAAGCAAGAACCATAGAACACTTTAACTGCATTTGCTCCCCCTCCTGGCATTTTTAAAAGATAATTCCATATAGAGTTTAAATTCTACAATACATTTTTTTTTAGGAGGTACTTGGGATTGAACCCAAGGCCTCATACATGGGAAGCAGGCGTTCAACCACTGAGCTACATCTGCTCCCCAATGAGAGTTAGTTTTTTGTTTGTTTATTTTGTTTTGGGGAGGTACCAGGGAACGAACCCGGGACCTTGCACATGGGAAGTAGGCACTTGACCACTTGAGTTACATCTGCTCCCCAATACATTTTTATTATTTTCTATATAGTCAATTCATTTACATTTACTTGTGTATTTACCATTTTGTTGCTGTTTATTCCTTCTTGTTTCTCCAGCCTTCCATCTGAGATCATTTTCCTTTAGCATTTCATTTAATATATGTCTACCAGTGATAAATTTCTTAGTTTTTATTTGTCTAAAAATTTCTTTATTTCATCATAATTCATGGAGAATATTTTCCATCCATATAGGATTCTAGGTTAGCAATTATTTTCTCTGAGCATTTTGAAGTTATCATTCCATTGTTACTTGGCTTCCCTTGTTTTTGTTGGAGGTGAGCTGCCAGGATGTTTGTTGCTCCTTTAAAGATAATAAATTCTCCTGGTTTCTAATAGTTTCAATTTCAGGAGATTTATTATGAAGCACCTAAGAATGTACTTTTTTTAAATACTACTTAAGGTTCATAGGGCTTTTTGAATCTATGGTTTGATTTCTTCCATCAACTTTGGAAGTTTTTCTGCCATTATTTCTTCAAATACTGCTTCTGCCCCCTTTTCCTTCACTTCTCTCCTCTCCTTCTGAGACTTCATTCTCTTGCATGTGGGGCCTTTTCATTATATCCTTTGTTATTTATTTTCTATCCTTTTGTACCTTCATACTTTATTCTGGGTAATTTCTTCAAATCAGTCTTCTAGGTCACTAAATTTCTCTTTGTGTCTAAATTGCTATTAAACCTTTTACCCCCTTTCATCTGGTATTTTACAGTTTCTATTTTCTGATTCACTTAAATTTTTTTGTGTATTTCATTATCTTTTCTTTTTCCTGGTTTTTAAAGTTGTAAGACGTTGTATTTGAAATTTTATTTGTAAAACTACCAAGCCCTAATCCTAATTTTCACATAATTGTTTTAATTTACCTTTGAGAACCTTTTCATATTCTTATTAGCCACCATTCGTAAAGTGCCTGGTCAAGGATTTTGACCATTTTAAAGTTGATGTCTTTATCTTTTTATTAATGTTTTTGTAGGAATTTATTATATATCCTTTGCCATAAATATATATTTTGGATGTGTTCTACCAGTGTTTGGCTTTTCTTTTTATTTTCAAAATGGCAGAAGTTTTAATTTTGTTGAGATCTGGTTTATCAGTTTTTTAAATGCTTAGTAATTTTTGTGTCCTATATTAGAAATCTTTGCCTTTTCCAAGACCAAAAAGGCATTTTCCTGTGTTTTTTTTCCTAGAAGTTTTATGGTTTTAGCCATCACATTTTTTGAGCTATCTCAGATTAACTTTTGTATGGTTCAAGGTAGGAGTCAAATTGGTTTCTGTTGTTGTGTTCTGTATGCACGTCTGGTTGTTCCAGCACCTTCCTTTCCACACTGAATTACTTTTGTAGATTCATCAGAAATCAAGTGAGCATATACATTTAGGTCCTGTATTAGTCAGCCAAAGGGGTGCTGACGCAAAGTACCAGAAATCTGTTGGCATTTATAAAGAGTATTTATTTGAGGTAGAAGTTTACAGTCACAAGGCTATAAAGCGTAAGTTACTTCCCTCACCAAAGTCTTTTGCCACGTGTTGTAAAAAGGTGGCTACCAGTCTCTGTGAGGGTTCAGCCTTCCTCTTCCTCCTAAGGCTCTGTGATCCCAGCTTCTTCCGTTCTCAGCTGTAGGCTAGCATAAGGCTTGTCTATCTCCCTGGGGCTCGTTTCTTTCTGGGTTTTCTCAGCTCTTCAGGGCTCTGGTCTCTTCAACTGCAAACCATCAGGCAAATGGCTTGGCTCTCTCCCTGGTGCTCCAGTGTCCAAAACTAAACTCTCTGTGTCCTCCTTCTCTGTGTGTTTACTTCTGTGTGAGAGAGTGTTTTATCCCCACCAAGGGGGTGGGGACTCAACTCTGCATGCCCTAATGATGTGGTCATATAAAAGCCCTAATCTTGATTTACTAAAGTAAAAGTGAAGCCTCTGGACCTAATACAGTCTAATATGCCCAGAGGAACAGACCAGTTTACAAACATAATCCAAAATCTATTTTGGAATTCATAAACAATATCAAACTGCTACACTCCACCCTCTGAATTCCAAAAAGACATTATAATATATTTTTAAAACCTTATTTCTGTAGCAATGCTAAGTACAAAATCACATCACAGTTAGTTTGTAGAAATACAGTGGTCTTAGGGCAAAGTGCTATCTGGCTATAGACCTCTAAAACTTAAAAAGCAATTTGTCTGCTTCCAATATACAAAGGAACAAACAAAGGATAAACATTTGCTTTACCATAAGGCAAAACTGAGAGGGAAACATGAATCACTGGTCCCCTACAGTTTCGTAAACCTTCAGGGCATACTTCATTAGTCTGAGAATCATTCTTAAGATGATGGTTTCTTCTTCCTGGGGCCTCATGGGGACCCACCCTTTCCACAGGCTAGACCAACAGTCATTTTCTTGGTTCCACCCTCATCAAGCATCTGGGTGGTGACCGAGCTCCAAACCTCACCTTCCAAGAACATTGGGGTGATGGCCACACTTTCCCCAACCTATGGAAAACAAGTCCACCCCTCTCAGTGCACTGGGTGTTGACCTCACTCTCTCCTACCCTTGGGGAATGTGTGCCACCATCTCTGTAGCCTGGGCAGCAAAACTCTCCCTAAACAGCGGGATGGAACATCCACCCTCTTCAAGTGCTGGGGCAAATTCATCCTCTCCATACACATGGGTGGGGTTCTTTTCTTGGCCCAAGGAGATGTCTTAATTCCAGACCTCAGCTTCCATGGTTTTCCTCTTGAAGTCATTTTTCCTTTCATCTTTCCCCTCAAAGTCCTTTTTAGCCCAGGCTGACAGTGATTTTGTTTATACATCTCTCTCAAAAAGCTTGTTGGTTTAGCATGTAGAAAGCAGGGTTCCAAACCTTTCCAGAAGTCCTTCTTAGATAATTGCATTTTCAATCCTGATTTACAAGTTCCAAGTTTAGTTAAGGCCTCAAATGGGGCACTACCATCTAGGGGCTTGTTTTCCAGAGGCTTGGAATTTCCAGAATCAGTTTCTTGTTTTGTTGTGCCCAACAATTCAGTTCTTAGCTTATTTCTCTCATCCAGCATTTTACTATAAGCTGCAAGGAGAAGCCAAGCCATGTTCTCCAAGTATACTTTGGAAAGTTCTTCACCTAGATGCCCAGACTCGCCATTTGCAAATTTCACCTTCCATAAAACATCAGGAGTTAATCTTGCTAAGTTCTCTGTAACTTTAAAACACAGATTGCCTTTCCTCCAGTTTCCAGTAACAGTTTCATCATTTACTTCTAAGGCATCATAAAAAAAGATTAAGTATCTAAATAGCAGAAGGCCTATAATTTTCATCTTCTTGTTCAAGAGTGTCTTGATTTTTCTAGGTCCTGAATATTTCCATATACATTTTTAGAAACAACCTATCAATTTCTACCAAATAGTCTGCTGGGATTTTGATTGGGATTGTAGTGAATCTGTTGATCAGTTGGGTGAGATCTGACATATTAACGATATTGAATATTCCTAATATTGCATTGTCCTTTAAATTTCATTTTCCAATATGTATCAGTGTTCTTCAGAGAAACAGAGTGACAGTGACTGAGTGTGTGTCTGTGTCTGTACAGATGCGTACAGAAAGAGATTGATTGATTTCAAGGAATTGGCTCTCACAGTTACGGGGCTGGCAAATCCTACATCTTTAGGACTGGCCAGCAGGCTGGTAAACTCTTGGGCAGGAGTTGATGCAGTCTCGAGGCAGATTTTCTTCTTTTTCAGGGAAACCTCAGTTTTGCTTTTAAAGCAAACCCACATTATCGAGAATAATCTCCTCTACTTATACCTAAAGTCATCTGCTTGTGGATGTTAACCACATCTACAAAACATCTTCCCAGAAACACCCGGGTTAGTGTTTGAATAACTGGTATTCTAGCCTAGCCAAGTTGACACATAAAACTAACCATCACGGTCCACCTCTTGTCAGCTTGGCATCCATAAACATCTCCTTAAACCATACTTAATCTCCAAATAAAAACAATAGCAAAGTCATATCTCCACCTAACATGATACCACTGTCCCACATACAACCAAAAATATGCTCACTCTTTTCCCAAAAGAGGATGCTTTTGGGGGTGATATCTCCTTGATATCCTTTAATTTAAATATTATGATAGAAAATTAATACAACTTTAATATACAAGGGGATAAAAAGGAAGAAAATAAAGATAATTGATATATATATATATATACGTACATATTTATACATACACACATAGACAAACATAAATAAGGAAGAAATCCTCATATCAGTTACAGACCTTGTTTCTGTAACTGGTCATGTGGTCATACTTCATATTTATAAACTACCTTCTTCCACTACCCATTCCATCTTCCCTTTGCTAAACCTCAGTGAGCACCTCAGCTGGTTGCGGTTCTTTGCCTGGTTGAGTGACCCAGACCTCCATTCCTGGAGGGTCTGGGCCACTTGTCGTCCTCTCAGTATTGGCTTGTTGCAGTTTCCCGTTGACTTTGATCACAGGGCGTGGTAGTACCACGAGATGCCCTAGGGGATCTCCTGTGTTCCAGACTCTTCCTTACCTCCATTGTGTAGTCACAGCCCAATTTCCTCTTGATAATCGAGATCATTCACTCAAGCTGGTACAGTCACTCCCTTCTTTGCCTGTTGATTCAGGGGCACAAAGAGCCTCAGTGGCCGGGTCTCAGTATTAACTTCCAGTTCAGTGGAATCATTGTTGTGTGTTCCCTCCTCTTGCAAGGACACCAGCCATTGAATTTAGTCATTAATGCGTTTAGTCATTAACTAATTAACATCTGCAAAAACTATTTCCACATAAGGTCACATTCTGAGGTTCCAGGTGGACATGAATTTTGGGGGGACATTCAGCCACTGCAGTCTGCCCTGTGGCTCCCCAATATTCACATCTGTCCCACGTGCCAACTATAGTCACTCCATCCCCAAAAGTCTTTACCCATTCAAACATGAAATCTAAGATCTTATCTGAACATCATCAACTCAAATAACTCCCAATCTCATCTTCCCAATCATCTAAATCAAGGATGAGTGAGTCTCTGGGTATGGTCCCACCTGGGACAAAAGTCCCTTGTGACTGTGAACCTGTGCAAGTTGTCTGCTACCGATATGCAACGGTGGGGCAGGCAGAGGACAGTCAATTGTCATTCTGAAAAGGAGAAAACGGAAGGTTTCGCTGGTTTAAAGCAAGTCTGAAACCCAGCAGGGCAAATGCCATTGCATTTCAAGGCCTGAGAGTACTCCCCTGTGCTCCTGGCCTGGGGTTCTACCTGCTGGCCCTTGGCGAATATATAAAAATAGGGTTGTACCTGCAGTCCTGCTAAATTTACCTATTAGTTCTCGAAATCTGTCTGTCCTTTTAGGTTTTCTACATACACAGTCTCTTCATCTGCAAATGACAGTTTTTCTTCTCCAATCTGTCCCTTTTATTCCTCTCCCTGCCTTGGCCTGGTCTTCCAAGGCAGGGTTGACCGGCAGTGGGCCGAAGCCTTGGGGGAAATGCATTCAGCGTTTCCCCTCCGAGGCCGTGTTAGCTGTGCCGTCTACAGATGCCCGGCACAGATCCAGGAGGTTCCCTTCTGGTCTAACGGCATGACGAGGGCCTTCGTGCGAAAGAGTCCTGCGTTTTGTCAGATGCTTTATTTCCATCTCTGGAGCCCATCACGGGTTTTTCTCGCTTGTGTGAAACCTTGATTCCTGGTGTTTCTGGGGTGAACCCCGCTTGGTTTATATTTGCTGGATATGATTTGCCGCTATTTTGTTTAGGCCTTTTGCAGGCTCTCGATCTGTCATTTCCTCTCCTTGTCATGTTTAGGCATCGAGGTCATAAACCACCTCTCCAGTCCCTTTGAGCTGCTTCCCCTCCACAGCTGTGCCCTTGGGTAGTTGCGAGCGTGGAGGAGCTTCTCCGCCGTCACCTCCAGGGCACATCCGCTTCGCCCAGTCTCTCGGGCTCCTTCTCTGCCTACGCCTGGACATGCACATGCTACTGCAGAGCTCCCGGGGTGTTGGGGTCTCCCCTCCATGTCCCTGAATGTCATACAGGAGGTCTTTTAGGCAGCTGGGTGGAGGGGTTTTCGGTGGCCCCTGCACCCACAGGTCCCGTTCCATAACCCCATCCGGCTGTGGACGGCCAGGGTGTCTTTGTGGGTCATGAGCGGATGCTCGTCCCACAGCAGGTCCCGGGGGCAGTTACAGCCTGGGACCCAGGGCAGCCGATCGCAGCCAGGTGTAACCTTCCCTCTTCTTGTCTTTGTGTCTCATAGATAAACCCGCCGCAAGCAGGAACCCCAGTGCCTGGCCCTCTGTCTACCGCGGTCATTCCCGGAGTCACCCCAGTCCTGCCCATGCCAGGTACTGCCCTCTCGGGCTTCCCAGCCCCGCCCCGCGCAGCACCTTGGGGTCTCTACAGAGGCCTGCTCCCGGCTCCCCTGTCCTGGGGGAACTGGCCTGCGCAGACGGGCCAGCCGGGGGCTCGGGGCAGCCAGGACTTCACCCAGGCACCCAGCTCGGGCATGCCAGGCTTGCCGATGCTCCCGCCGTACTTGCAGTCACCCGTGGTGCCCTCGCCCGGCCCCAGGCTACGCATCACGTAACTGGCCGGTTTGCCGTTTACCAGATGGAGAGCTCTGGACGGCACAGAGCCATCAGGTTGGGGGCTGGCCTTGGCGTGCCCGGCCTGCCCACCCTGGCAGGGCTCGCCTCTGGGAACATGGCTCCCCTTAGGGCAGCCCCAGCCGCAGAGGGGGGCTGCGTGCCGGCGGCAGTACCCGCTTCCTTAGTTGCTGGAGACGCTCTTCTCCCGGAGGTTCCAGCAGTCAACACCTTGCAACCTTTACGCCCGGTTCCTCTACTTGAAATGATTCTTAGACCATTGGAATAATAACCCTGCAGAAGTCCAGTGCCTTGAATCTCAGCTTCTTCCGTCCGCTAATGGAAAGAGGTCTTTAAAAAAAAAAAAAAGTACATATCAGAAAGGTGTATTTTATTTCCAATTGGCTTGCGAGTTTTTATCTTTATTTCTTATTTTAAGTTGCAGAGATGG
>PVKH010029049.1:0-12721 GCA_004027955.1 Chaetophractus vellerosus | reverse complement strand
TCTGGTAGAAGCACTCAATCTTGGAGTTCCCTCCTCTGCCATCTTCCCACAATCCTCCTTTACATTCCTTCTAGAATTAAATATATATGCATGTACACATATATGTATATATTAGATAATATGAGGAAATTATGAAAATAATTGTATCAACTCATGTGTATATATATTAGGTAATATGGGGAAATTATTAAAATATTTGTATTTGACTCATGCTTAAAAAGTTAATCAATATTTTTTGAGTTTCAGCATTTACATGTCAGGTATCATATTAGAGTGTCATTTAAAAATGCTTAATTATAATAAATCAAATTATTATGCAATCTCAAGCCCCTTCCTCATTGATTCCTCCACTGGGACATTTTCCCTTGGGAAATAATAAAATATAATTTGTGAGAAAACTTGTATTATCACCTTTTTACTTCCATCCTCGGTAATCATAGATGTTAAATGGCTTCACCTACAAGACAGCCATTTGCCAGAGTGTAACAAGCTTGCATTGCTTCCTGACATGCTTCATAATTTTCTGTTCTGTTAATAGCATTAACATCAGAGCAGGAAAACCTTTAACATAAAATGGAATGTCATGGAACCTGTGAATGATGACTTTATTAGGGGAATAAAAATGTACATATTAAGTTGTCTTCTTTCAACAAAAATAGTCAAGCATGCTATTCATTATTATTAAGGCAATTTCTATGTATTTTTCATATTGGTAAAATTGAACTTTACAATTTTAAAAATATTTAAAAATGATCAATAAAAATGCAATTTATGTATTATATATGGTAAATGTTATTTTACATTAGAACATAAAAATTCTCAAAATATTCTTTTTAATATTTAGTAATCAAATGTATATGCAATTATTATCTCAAACCATTTTACATGAACTGATCATTGAAGTAATATTCTTAGTTAGTGGCAATATATTTTTATGTAGCATAATATTATTTAAATTTATGCAAATATGTGTATGTGCGTGTCACAGTCTCTAATGATAGAAATTAGGGTATGTAGAGGAAATGTATTTATTTGTTTTACATACTGAAACCATTTTGATTTTAAGATAGTAATATGAAATTTCCAACTGTATCTCAAAACAGAAGAAAACAAAAAATAGATTGTGTTGTTAAGGAAAATTCAAAGATTTTTTATCTCATCCTTTTCTTCATAGACAAACAAAAAATGAATAAAACTAATGCATTGTGTGTCTTAATATGAACTGAATGTGAAATATTCACTATGAAAACAAGGTACTGCAATGAATTTCAAAAAAGATCCATTCATTCATTTATTCATTATCTCATGTGATAAATATTTACTGTGCTTCTTCTATAGAAAGACTCAGGTATGTTTTGGGGACCCGGAGACACACAGAGGAGAAACAATCACTTCTCTTATTGGGTTTTTGGTGAAAATCTGAATGTTTCAAGAGAGAATAATTTGAATAGAATGATACAGCTAAGTAAACAGGAAGAGCTTAAAGAAAATTAACTTCAATATAAAAAGCAAAAGCTATGCAGTTAATTTTAGTAAGATAACAGAACACTAAAAAGCAAAATAAAATACAAAGATTCTTGGTAAAGAAATATGTATAAACACACTTATATGCAATACAACTATATTTACGTAACTTACTGTATATTTATGGTCTAACCTGACCCAAATAGGATAATCTATTTTGCAAAATCAAATAGCTTCCAAGAAATATTTTATACCTTTTGCAATTCCAAAAAAGCACGTCTCAATTGTTTGCTGCTTGCTTTATTCATTAATTAATTATATGAATTTTTAAATGGCCAAAAATTACCTCAGGTGTAATAATAACATCAAAATAGAACTTAATATTAAGGTATGTTTATCAGAAAAGTAGTTCCTAGATAATTTTCTACTGACCCTTTGTGGATAATATTTTAATCAGCCATGAAAATTAAAAGTTTCCAATTTGCAATGAAGTTTGAATATCTTAATGATATTTTTGGTTAACATAATTTTAAAGATTATTATTAGTTTTTATTGTGTATTAAACTTCTGGCACAAATCCAATAGCAATATCTTTGCATCTTAATGAATAAGAATGTACGTATATGTAAAGAATTTAGAATGTGTTATCTCTCTTTCTTTCCAGCTGTATGAACAAGCAGGGAAAATTACTGAGTTATGTATTTGACCATGGTGATTGGCATTGATCAGGAAGACAGTTGAATGAAGTAACCTGAGATGGACTAAATTTCCAGTTGCAAAAAGATATGATCTATGATTTCTTGACATCTCTAAACTATATAGTAAATTGAAATTAGAAGCTAGAAATCATTGGTAAGGCACGTAAGGTAGGCACTACATTGTGTTAAGAACAGATTTTGATGATAAATGGCAACATTCTTATACATGTCATGTTCTGTGATTAATCTAGTATCTTGGCTTTGCCTTATACAATATGAAGTGGAGGATTATGATTCCATTTGTTAAGCATTTTAAATGGATTTGGGTTTAGTTTGACACAGAGACAGATGATATAGATGGGGTGTTGCCAACTAATAACTGGCCCAGATGGAAGAAATTGACCTATTTATGTCTATATCTCTGTCAAGTAAACCCATAGGTTAAAATTTGGGGTTGAATGGTATTCAGAAATAAAGTATAACTACTTCCTCCCACTTAACTAAATAAAATGAAACAAAAATAGAAAATACAAATATCAACTGAATTAATAAAATATTTAAGTGCAGTACTATTTGTTAATAGAATTATTCATGTAAAATTTAGATCAAATTGATGGCAGATGCTGGGAGTCAAATGATTATTCCCAACTTTGAAATGGTTATGCAATATGACAGAAATAAATAGAGGAAATTCTAAACACATACTTAAATTTGCCATTTCAAAATGATGAATATGGGGTATTTGCTTGGCCAAGAAGAAAGATAAGAAAAGCTCTAATACTTGTCCTTTCTTCCCACCAATCATAAACATTCCTTTAGAGCTAGAGTGGTGAGGTTGGAAGATTAACAAATCTTACCATTAAAAAAAAGTATATGTTTATTTACACCCAAAGTATGCACCACAATGGAAAAAATAGATCAATGGAACCTCATCAAAATGAAAAAACTTTTGCACTTCAAAGTACTTCATCATAAAAGTAAAATGACAACCTACACCATGGGAGAAAATATTTGGAAACCATATATAAAATAAGGGTTTAATATCCACAATATAATAAACAAGTCCTGCAACTTAACAATAAAGAGACAAACAACCCAATTTAAAAATGGACAAAAGACTTGAATAGACATCTTTCCAGAGAACATATACAAATGGTCAAAAAGCACATGAAAAGATGCTCAACATCATTAGCTATCAGGGAAATGCAAATCAAAACCCCCATGAGATACCATTTCATACCCATTAGAATAGCTGCTATTTAAAAAAATGGAAAATAACAAATGTTGGAGAAGATGTGGAGAAATAAGAACACTTATTCATTGCTGGTGGCAATGTAAAATGGTGCAGGTGCTGTGGAAGACATTTTGGCAGTTCCTCAGAAAGCTAAGTATAGAGCTACCATATGACCTGGCAATCCCACTACTCGGTATATATTCCCAAAAGAATTGAAAGCAGAGATTTGAACAGATATTTGCACAATGATGTTCATGGCAGATTATTCACAATTGCCAAAAGATGGAAGTAGCCCAAGTGCAAATTAACCAATAATTCAAGAAATAAAATATGGTATATACATACAATGCAATATTATTCATCCATAAAAAGGAATGAAGTCCTGACATAAGTGACAACATGAATGAACCTTGAAGACATAATACAGCACTGAAATGTATATCCAAATGTGATTAAAAGGGGAGATACTAGATTGTATATATGGAAATAGAATAAAAATTTTAAAAAAATAATCTGTGGAATTACACTGTACTGTGAACCCTAAGTTAAACCATAGACTTTAATTAATAGTTAAATTGTAAAACTGTGTTATTATTTGCAATAAATCTTTCACATTAATGCAAGGTACTGTAGGTAGGGTGGTGTATGGGAATCCTGTATTTTATGCATAATTGTTCTGTAAACCTACAAATTCTCTAATAAAGAAAAAAAAACCAGCAAAATGGAGGAATCTTAAAACATAGCCTTTACAAAAACAGGTTAAGAAAACTGACTAGAATATATAATCAATTATTCATTTATATATAGAAATACTGTTGATATTGATTGTTTTTCTTATACCCTGCCACTTTGCTGAATTCACTTATAAACTCTAAAAGGTTTGTTGTGGATTTTTCATGACTTTCTGTATATAGTATTGTATCATCTGAAAATAGGGAAAGTTTTACTCCTTCCTTTCCAATCTGGATGCTTTTTATTTCTTTTTCTTGCCTAATTGCTCTGGCAAGAATTTCCAGTACAATGTTGAATAACAGAGCAAGTGGGCACCCTTGTCTTTTTCCTGATCTTACAGGAAAAGTTTTCAGTCTTTGACCATTAAGTACGATGTTAGCTGTGGGCTTTTCATTTATATGCCCTTTTTCATGCTGAGTAAGTTTCCTTCTATTCATAGTGTTCAAATTATCATGAAGTGGTGCTAGATTTTTTCAAATGCCTTTTCTGTATCAATTGAGATGATCATGTGTTTTTATTCCTGCACTTTTTAAATGTGGCATATTACATTAGCCGATTTTCTTATTTTGAGCCAACCTTGCCTACCAAGGATAAATTCCACTTGATCATGGTATACAATTCTTTTAATATGCTGTTGAATTCTATTTGTTAGTATTTGTTGGGGATCTTTGTGTCTATATTCATGAGAGATATTGGTCTGTAGTTTTCTTGTAGTATCTTTATCTGGCTTTGGTATGAGGGTTATGGTTGCCTTGTTGAAGGAATTCGGAAGTGTTACCTCTTCTTCAATTCTTAGGAAGTGTTTGAGCAGATTTGGAGTTGTCTTATAGGAATGTTTGGTAGAATTACCCCATGAAGCCATATGGTCCTGGGCTGTTTTATGTTGGGAGGTTTTTTATTAATGAGTCAATCTCTTTATTAGTAATTGGTTGGTTGAGGTCTATTTCTTCTTTAGCTAATGTAGGTGGTTTGTGTGTTTCTAAGAATGTTTCCCCTTAATCTGATTGTGTAATTTATTGGTTCTCAGTTGTTCATAGTCTCCTTTTATAGTACTTTTTATTTCAGTTGGGTCAGTAGTAATAGCATCCTTTTCATTTCTGATTTTCGTTATTTGTATCCTCTGTTTTTCTTTTGTCAAGGTTTGTCAATTTTATTGCTATTTCAAAAGCACCAACTTTTGGTTTTGTTGGTTCTTTCTATTGGTTTTGTTTTATTTTGTTTTGTTTTTGTTTTTGATTTGGTTGTACTCTATTTCATTTTTATTTGCTTTAAGCTTCACTATCTCCTTCATTTTTGGGTTTAGTTTGTGCTTCTTTTTCTATTTTTTTTTTTCAGTTTGAAATTAGGTCGCTGATTTGAAGTCTTTTCTATTTTTTAAAGTAAGAATTTAAAACTATATTCTTCCCTATCAGCACTCCCTGTGCTGCAACCCATGTTTTGGTATGTTGTATTTCCATTTTCATTCACCTCAAGATATTTCCTAATTTCCCTTTTGATTTCCTCTTTAAACCATAAGATGTTTAATAGTATGTTGTTTAGTTTTGACATAATTGTGGATTTCCCATTTCTCCCTCTGTTATTGATTTCTAACTTAATTCCATTGTAGTTGGAGAATCTGCATTGTATTATTTCAATATTTTAAAAGTTATTGATAGCTGTCTTGTGACCTAGTATATGGTCTATCCTGGAAATGATCGATGTGCTTTTGAGAGGAATGTATATTCTCTTTTCATTGGGTGCAGTGTTCCATATATATCTGTTGGCTTTAGTTGTTTTAGTGTATCATTCAAGTCCTGTACTTCTTTATTGATCTTCAGACTAAAAGTTATATCCATTATTGACAGTGGTGTTGTAAAGTCTACTAGTAATGTAGAACCATCAATTTCTGTCAGTATTTGCCTCCTTTATTTTGGGGATCTACTGTTAGGTGCATATATATTAATAATTGTTACAGCTTCCTGTTGAATTGTTCCCTTTATCAATGACCATCTTTGATCTTTGTCCCTTTTAACTGTTTTGGACTTAAAGGCTATTTTATCTGATATCAGTATAGCCATCACAGCGCTCTCTTGGTTACTAGTTGCATACTACATTTTTTCCCATCCTTTCACCTTCAGACTACTTGTATCTTTGAAATTTAGGTGAGCTAAGGCAAGCAGCACGGAGTTAGGTCATGCTGTTTTATATATTCTGCCAATCTCTGTCTTTTGACTGGAGAGTTTAACCTATTTAAATTTAAAGTCACAACTGATAACCCAGATCTTTCTTCTTCCATTTTGCTACTAAGCCTTCCTTTGTAAATCTTATATCTTTTTTGCCCCTCACTTCTGTTAATGCCTACTTTCATATATATTTGATTTTTTGTGTTGTACCATGTTGCATGCCTGCTCATTTCTATCTGGATATATTTTCCATGTATTTTCTTTGTGGTTACCATGGGTTAAAATTTAACATCATAAATATAAAACAATCATATTTGGTTTGATATCCACTTAACTTTAATAGTATGCACATAAATTTTTCCTTTACTCCTCTCTCCCTCCACCATTCTTTGAACTTGTTACCACTTATATATTTGTGCCTTGTGTGTCTAAAACATAGATTTGTCATTATTTTTTACACATTTTCATTTTAGCACCTGTATGAAGTAAGAAATGGAGTTCCCTACCAAACAATACATTACAATAATAGTGGCATTTATAATTATTCCAATGGTTCCATTTACTATTGTTTTTTTTAATTTCTTTATGCTACTTTGAAACACTGTCTAGGGTTCTTTCAGTCTGAAGAACTGTCTCACCATTGCTTATAGGTTGAACTAGTGGTATTGAACTCCCTCAGCTTTTCTTTAACTGAGAATGTCTTAATCTTCCTCTACTATTGAAAGAAAGTCTTGCAGATACAAAATTCTTAGCTGGCGGTTTTCTTTCAGCACTTTAAGTATGTCACCCCACTGCCTTCTTGCCTCCAATCTTTCTAATGAGAAATTGGCACTCAGTCTAATTGAGACTTCTTTGTCCATAACACATTGCTTTTCTCTTGCAACCTTAGAACTCTCTCCTTGTCCCTAGCATTTGATGTGATCAGTACATGAGTGGGTATATTTTTTCATTATGTTTTTCCTCTTTGGTATTCTGTCAGCTTCTTTGATCTGCATATTCACTTCTTTTGCTAAGTTTGCGAAGTTCTCTGCCCTTGTTTTTTTGTATATTCCTTCTGCCTATTTCTCTCTTTCTTTTCCTCTTGGGACTCCCATAATGTGTATATTAGTGCACTGGATGGTGACCTCAAGGTGTCTTAGGCTATTTTCACTTTTAATATTTCTGTTTCCTTTCTGCTTTTCAGCTTGACTCATTTCAAATGTCTTGTCTTCAAGATTAATGGTTCTTTCTTATGCTAGCTGCAATCTGCTCTTTAAACCCTCCTGGGCATTTTTTCATTTTGGTTATTGTTGTCTTCAACTTCAGTAGTCCTGTTTGGTTCCTTTTCAAATTTCTATCTCTCCACTAAGTCTTTCATATTGCATATTCATTGTTTTCCTGATATCCCTTTATTCTTTCTCTGTAGATTTTCCTCATCTCCTTGAGTATTTTAAGATGATTTTTTAAAAAGGCTTTTGTTAGTATGTCCACATTCTCATCTTCTTCATTGGTGTTTTCTGTATTTTTGTCCTCTTCATGTGGCTGGGCCATCATTTCCTGTTTCTTTGTCTTGTACTCTTTTTCTGTACCCTGTACATTTCAATGTTTTAACATGCTAACCTGGGATTTAATCCTTGTCCTGGGCTTTTGTTTGTTAGTTGTTTTGGAGTTCTCCTGTTTACCAGAGTTTGGTTGTCACCTCTGTTTCCCAGAGGACAGGCCTCCCTCTCCTAATTCTTTAAAACTGGCAGGACTTTTTTCCAGACTGTCTGCCTCAATATATACATTTTTTCATACTCCCTTTGTTGTATCAATATAGTTTTGCTTGGAAGGCAAATTCTGAGAAGAGGGAATAATGGAGAGGCGTTTCCCTATTCTGTCTTTCACAACCAAAACAGGGAAATGGACCAATGAAGGGGGCACAGACTGACTCCAAAGTGTACTGGGGCAGGGATCAGTAAGGGCACCAAAAGCTTCTCTGACAGTTCCCCAAAGCTGAGCTTTCTTGGCCTGCCCAGCGAATGCAACTTCAGCTAAATTTCCCCCGCATCCTTGAGGAAGTGTAGAATCTTTAATTCTTCAAGGCCACTGCCTCTGTCCAGGGAGGGTTGAAACAATGACTGCTACTACCTTTGTCTGGGGAATGTTGAAATAATAGCAGACCTCTGAACTGTGCCCCTCAGTGAACTGAATTTGCTAATAAATAGTCATGGTAGGTGATTAGCTGTGCCCACCCCTGTTCTTAGGAAAGAGGTTTTTTAAATTTGGTTCAGTCAGCAGTGAGCTAGCCAGGGATTGGACCCAGTGTTGGTGTGTCATGAGAGTGGGGGATGGGCACCTGTAGCCATTACGTGGAGAGAACATTTTATTGTTCGTTACAGTAATTTATCAGCCTCTTCTTCCAGCTTTCCAGCTTTTACCTGGATGATATACAGTGGTCTCTGACCTCCTGAGTTTCAAAATAGTTGTTTTAGATAGCTCCTGCATGTTTAATAGTTGTTTTTGTGGACAGATTGAGTCCTGGAGCTCCCTAATATGCCATCTTCCTACAATATTCTGGGTGTTCATTTATCCTACGTGTTCTGGCTGCTAAAAAATGCTCCATGATAGAGATATACCCTATTTTATCTATCAACTCTCTCATAGAATGGCACTAAAACTTCCACTGCCACAAATAACTCTTCAGTGACTATCCTTGAAAACTTTTCCTTTTGGAACTGTATGACTATTTGTGGGGACTCAGGGCCCCCACTAATTCTCAGCATGTAGCTGCCTATGTGACCTAGGCATAAGTTAAAGGTTAACAACCCTTCCCAGAGGGGAAAGAATGCATAAATGGTTTCATAAACTATAATCTTCCCAAAGCAGTAAGTGTCCTTGATAAACGTCCTTCCCATAGGCATAGTGAAAACCTCACCAAACCCTATCTGTGCCATCACAGGACCCTAACAGGAACTCTGTTCACATACCCTATGGTATGTCCTTGTTATCACTCCTATGAAATGTCCTTGTGCTGAGACCCTTTATATCACCCCTCATTTTTCCATGTCTCTTTGTGGAGTGCTAAATTCATTCATTCTATGGCCACTATCAAAGATTCTTTCCTGTCCATAACACCTAATAAAGCTTATGCCTGGCTAAATGCCAGGTGTGTTCTTTGGTTTCGTTGCCTCACCAGCTTGTGCCTTTCAGGAGTTAGGCTATGACAATATTTCTTTTGATATTGTTGGCTCATATGATCTATGTGTTCTTAATTTGCTTAAGTGATTATATTAGTCAGCCAAAAGGGTGCTGATGCAAAGTATCAGAAATCTGTTGGCTTTTATAAAAGGTATTTATTTGGGGTAGAAGCTTACAGTCACAAGGCCCTAAAGAGTCCAACTCAAGGTACCATCAGAGGTACTTTCTCACCCAAAGTCATTGGCCATATGTTGAAGCAAGGTGGCAGGCAATGTTTATGAGGGTTTAGCCTTCCTTCTTCCTCTTAAAGTTCCATGGTCCCAGCTTCTTCGGATTTCAGTTAAAGGCTGGTATAAGGCTCCTATGTCTCCCTGGGGCTCATTTCTTTGTGGGCTCAGCTGCTCTGTTCTCTTCACAAGGTCAGTTGTAAACTATCAGGCTCATATCTCTTCCTGGGGCCTCAGGATCCTCTGTGTATCTTCTCTGTATATCTAGTTCCATGTGTTTTTGATTGGTCATTCATTTATATAGCCAGCTGTATTAGTCAACGTTTATTAAGGGAAAAGAATCAACCTGAGATATCTGTATATAGTATGAGATTTTATAAAATTCTCTCATGTGACTGTGGGGATGCACAAGTCCAGATTCTTCAGGCAGGCTGCAAACCAGGGGCTCTGATGAAAGTCCAGTTAAAGTCCTTGATGAGCTCCCAGAAGGCATTGGCTGTCTAAAGGTGAGCTGGGAAATTTTCTCTGAATGCTGAAATCACTTCCCCTTTTAAGACATTCAACTCATTGCTGATGGCAATCTACCTGGTTGATTGTAGATATAATCAACCATCTATGCAGTAAACTCACTGATGACAAAATTCCATAAATGTCTTTGTATTACAATTAATCCAGTGCTTGCTTGACCAAACAACTGGGCACAATTACCTCGCTGAGTTGATACATTTGCCTAACCATCATACCTACCAAGGGGAGTGGGGCCTCAACCATGCATGTCTTAATGAATTGGTCAAATCGAGACCCTAATCATAACATAATTTAATCAAAGGCATCTCAGCTGAATCTAATACAATCAAAGGGTATCAGGCCCAGAAGAACAGACCAGTTTACAAACAATCAATATCTTCTTTTTAAATTAATAAATAATATCAAACTGCCATAGTGATATCAGACAGTTTTCTAGAATGCCCTCCCCATCTACGTCCCATGGGGGAAGATGGCAATTGAGGAATCCTCATGAATTACTTGTAGAATGAGACTGCTGGTGGAATGTAGATTTTTTTCTTCTGTAAATTTTCTGTTCATAATCTGTGTCGATACCATATTTCTATTCAGGCTACTGTTCTCTTCTTGATTTTTCTGGATTTTATATTCTAGATATTAGTCTTTTGCATGATATTATTCATTCCAAATAATTTCTTTAATTATAACACTTGGGTAATTATTTTGTCCATGATTTTCTTATTAGAAAAAAACACTTTAGTTTGTTTGTTTGTTTTTTATTATACATCCCCCCCTTTTTGCTTGTTCTTGCTGTGTTCATTTTTCTCTATGTTCCTCTGTGTCTGCTTGTCTCCCCCTGCTGGGGTGACCTGCCAAGTCAGCTCACCAGCGCAGTGGCCTGCCTGCTCGTGGGGGCTCACCCTTGCTCACGGGGGCTTGCCTTTGCCTGTGGGGGGTTGCCTTTTTGCCCACCCGTGGGGGCTTGCCTTTGCCCGCGGCAGCGTGCCCCGCCTGTGGCAGCATGCCCCACCCATGTTGGCTTGCCTTCTCGAGGTGGTCTGCCCATTCGAGGAGGCCCAGGTACCAAACTCATGGCCTCCCATGTGGTAAACCGGTGCCCCTACCAACTGGGCTATACAGCCAGCCCACACTTTAGTTTTTATGTAATAAAACTACATTAATTTTCAGATTTATGACTTGATATTTGTGGTGGTTTGAAGCTGCATATACCCTAGAAAAAAATGTCCTTAAATTTAATCCATTCCTGTGGCTGTGGACCCATTTTAATTTTGTGGACCTTATTTTGATGAGGCTACTTCACTTAAGTAGGATCTTAATCATATAACTGGTATCCCTTATAAATCAAATGAAGGGGTCGGCTGTAGCTCAATTGGTAGGGCTCCAGTTTACCACATGGGAAGCCCCAGGTTCGGTTCCCAGGACCTCCTTGAGCGGGCAGACAGCCTTGAGAAGGCAAGCCTGCTATGGCAGGGCAAAACCGCCATGGGCAGGGCAAGCCCCTTGGGTGAGGACAAGCTGCCCATGATGAGGACAAGCCGCCCGCGAGCAGGCAAGGCTGTCGCGTGGTGAGCTGACTCGGCGGGTCGCCGCATCGGGGGTTGGGGGGAGACAAGCAGACACAGAAGAACACAAAAATCAACACAGCAAGAACAAGCAGAAAGGGGGGAATATATAATAAAAAATAAAAATAAAAAAATAAATGAAATGAAAAGAGAGAGACAGACAGACACACACACACACACACAGAGAGAGAGAGAGAGGGAAAGAGAGAGTGAGAGAGAGAGAGAGAGAGAGAGAGAGAGAGAGAGAGAGAGAGAATGCCAGGGATGCAAGATGCTGAAAGCAATGAAACTGGAAGAGAAGGGAGAGACCAGCAGACACCACCATGTGTTTTGCCATGTGACAGATGAGCCAGGGATTACCAGTAGCTGGTCTTTGGTAAGAAAGCATCACCTTGATGATACCTTAATTTGGACATTTTCTTGGCCTCAAAACTTTAAGCTAATAAATTGCTATTGTTCAAGCAGAACTATTCATTGTATTTGCTTTAAGCATCCTAGGAAATTAAAACAGCATTTAAAGTTTTTCTGTTTTTTTTTTTCTTCTTAAGAAGTCCTTTCCTGCCTAAGTTCATGCAATAGTCTTCTTCTTTTTTTTTTTTTAAGATTTATTTATTATTTATTACATATCCCCCCCCCTTTCCCTTTCTGCTTGCTCTTGCTGTATGTCCATTCTTCTTTGTTTTTCTATGTCTGCTTCTTATCTCCCCCCGTCCCCGCAGCGACACGCCGAGTTGGCCCTCCACGGCGGTGGCTTGTTCCGTTCGAGTGTGGCTCCATTCCGTTTCCACGGGCGGCTCCGTTCCATGTTTCGCGGGCAGCAGTCCTCCATGTTTTTGCGGGCTGCCGGCTTCTGCTTTCGCGGGCAGCAGCTCCGCTTTTCACGGGTGACCTTGCCATGCCCGTGGGGGCTCCGCCCTGCCCGTGGTGGCTTTTTGCCTTGCCCACGGCGGCTCTGCCC
>PVKH010029048.1:0-12728 GCA_004027955.1 Chaetophractus vellerosus | reverse complement strand
TTCTAATAAACATCAACAGGAGCTTTTGTTTTTACCCAAAAGAATGGGCATTTGAACGTTTTAATCATGCATGATCAAACAATGTTTGAACACAGTGAGGGATTAATTTCTCCTGAGTAAGAGGAACCATACACAAGCTCCCTACTAGGAGCAAGGTGGTGGTATCACACGGAAGGCCCGGGTCAGAGCAGTCATCGCATAGTGCCGTTGAGGAAGGAATTCCCATATGGTTTCTGTTTCTGACCACACCACTGTGGCTGTTGTGACTGAATTAAGAACTCATAGCCACTAGCAATATTAACAGAACATGGTGCCTACTCTACAAATGACAGCTCATGCAAATGCAATCTAAGTAGAAGGGTGTCATAAATTTAGAGAATATTCCCAGCCGTACCAGTTAGAACCAGTAGCCCAATGGACACAGTAGGGCATGCAGGAAAATGTAAACTCTGGATGTATCACTGATGAGGAGCATGTGGAGATGTCCGTGGAAGACTCCATCTCTGAGAAAATGGAAGTCTAGCAGTTGCTCTTGTTTTGAGGATTCTATTTATGGGCAGGGTCAAGAATTAGGAAAGTGAGCTGGAAGCTGGTGTCCACAGTGGGCCTGTGCATCTGTCTTATCTCCCTGTATGGTGGCACTAAAGCCTCAGGAGCGGGTTTTTCACTTCTGCCCCCCAAATCTTATGCAAGTTAGGGTTCCAGTGAACATAAAGAAATTGAATTCTGGAAAACGTACTTCCTAGCATTACCTATGTTGACACAATCCAATGCAGGAGAGATATACCCAATTTTAGACTTTCATTGTCATAACATGATCTCATTTCTTTATTGAAATTCTGTTATCAAAATTCTAGTGTGAAACAAAGATAAAGGAAAAAGGAACAAAACAAGTCACATAAGAATTTTTAAAATTTTTATTTTGAAATAAGTTCAAACTTACAGGGCAGTTGCAAAAATAATACAAACCCCGTACAGAGAACTCCAGCATACTCTGACCAGATACCAGATCCACCAGTTTTAACATTTTGCCACCTTTGTCATGTCACCTATCTACCTACTTACCTACCTACCTGTTTTCTGAATATTTGAGAGGAGGTTACACATATCATATTCCTTGAACACATAATACTTTCACAAGGATATTCACTTATGTAATCACCTTAAGTGCAGTTACCAAGTTCATGAAATTTAGCATTGATGTAAAGCTTACAGTGTATATTCCAATTTTTTCTTAGGCCCAAATAAAGTCCTTTTTTTAAAAAATTAACTTTTTTAAAAAAAGATTTATTTATTTATTTACTTTATCCATTTTAAACCCCTCCCCCATATTTGCTGTTTTTTATGTCCATTCACCAGCCAATTCTCTGTGTCTGTTTCCTGCCCTCTCTTCTCATCCTTCTCCTCCTCTCTTCACCGGGATTTGATCCTGGAAACTTCCGATGTGGGTGAGAAGCATTCTGCCACCTGCGCCACCTCAGTTTCTGTTTTTTTTGGTGCGTCTCGTCTTGGCTGTCCCCTGTGTCTCTCTCCTGTTACGTTGTCATCTTTCTGCGTGGCTCGGTGGGACCTGGCATGCCTGTACGTGGGGCCTGGCAGCACGCCCGTGAAGAACATGCCCAGGAGTTCCCGGGGATCAAGCCCAGGTCCCTCCACATGGCAGATGGACACCCAACCGTTTGAGCTACATCTGCCCCCAATAATGTCTTTTTGAACCTTTTCCCCTCCATGCTTAGATCTCATCCAGTGTCACGTATTGCATTTAATTGTCATTATTTCTTTAGTTTCTGTTTCTTCTTCTTTTTTTAGTTGTGGAAGCATATATATAACATAAATTTTCCCCACCCCAATCCCTCCCAAGGGTAGCGTTCAGTGGGATTAGTCACATTCACAATGTTGCAGTATCATCATCACCATCCGTTACTGAAACTTTCCTCTTACTCCAGAGACCCTGCAGTTATTTTGCATTAACTCCCCATTGCCCCTTTTCCCCACCCCTGATAATCTGTACTCTAGTTTCTGTCTCTGTGAGTTTGCTTTTTCTATGATCTTTGTGGTTACCATGAGGCTTAAATTTAACGTCCTAAATCTCTAGCAGTCTTGTTTACTTTGATACCAGTTTAATTTCAGTAGCACACATAAACTTTATTCCTATACCCTTCCTGTCCCCACCTATATGTAGTTCTTGTCACAAATTACATGTCTGTATATTATGAGTCCAAAACTACTGATTTATCATTTTATGATTTTATTCTAATAAAAATATTCTTTGCTTGAAAATTTTTATTTATCACACTGTTAAAATTCTCTACAACAAAAGCATGCATGTACTAGTAAATTGAAATACTGAGGTAGAAGAGGAGTGATCAGTTATTGTTCTAGGGTAGTGGTCTTCAAGCTAGGATACATGTGCCTCACGTGAGAATTTATTTACTCTTTGAAAAACTTTGGCTGTTTACAAATACATACCATTGACTTATTAGCAAGGAAAATGGCAAAAGGCTCTTCTGGCTTTAAAAAAAAAAAAAAGATAACTTTTCTCAGAAAGAAAGAACAGTGGAATGGAATATATAATTGGAAAATGATATGCAGTTCCTGACACACAAGACCAGTAAGAAAACCAACAAATAATAAGTATAATTTTCCTTTGTCTCCTTGTTTATAGAACAATTATTTCTGCCTTGGTGTGAATTTTTGGCAACATTCTACAGAATTTAATTAGCATCAGGCTTTTTCACATTATTTATGGGTATTGGGTTTCCCTCCCATGTGAGTTCTCACATATTTTTGTAAGGAGGAGGACCAACTGAAGGCTTTCCCACACTTTTCATATCGCTATGGCTTCTATCCAATATGCATCTGCACATGGTTTTGTAAGCATAAGAGCTACTTGAAACTCTCCCCACATTGCCTACATCAGTGGGGTTTCTCTTCACTGTGGCTTCTCACATGTTTTTTAAGGATATGAATCAACTAAGAGCTTTCTCATATGTTCCACATTTATACAGCTTCTTTCCAGAGTAAGTTCTAATGTGAACTTGAAGGGATGTGTCCCAATGGAAGACTCCCACAATACTTAGATTCATAGGGCTCCACTGCTGTATGAGTCCTTTTACAACTTGGACACAAAGCGGATCTACTGACGGCTTTACCACATTGTTTACATTCATGGGTTTTCTCTCCAGTACGCATTCTCACATGTCCATAGTATGTGGGTGCCAGTGGAAAGCTTTCTCACAATACCTGCATTCACAGGGCTTCTCTCCACTGTGAGTCCTTTCATGTCTTCAAAGGGAAGTGGAACTACTAAAGGTTTTAACACATTTTTTACATTCATAGTGTTTCTCTCCAGTGTGTATCGTGTGTCTTCTAAAGAGTGAGTGCAGAATAAATGAAGTCTTTCCTATATTCCATTTTTTATAGCTTCTTTCCACTGAGTTCTCACTCACGTTCTTAGGAAAGAAGCACAACTGCAGGCCTGCCCACATTCCTGATATTCATGTGGTTTGTGTCCAGTATGAGATCTGATGCTTCAGGACCAAATGGTGCAGGAAGACTTTTCCGCACCCATTGTATTCACATGGATTTACTCTAGGAGGAGATTTCTTATTCAGATGAAAATTTGGAATCTCACTCAAGGTTTCTCCATATCAAATGCCTCCATTATTTTCATGGACTATACCCTCCATTTGATTTCTTAGAAATGATAAGCCACATCCGGCTCCCCCAGGTTGGCTTTTTCGTTTGTTTTGCTTGTTGTTTGTTTTTGTTTTTGTGTTTTCAGGAGACACTGGGAACCGAACCCCATGGGAGGTGGGAGCTCAACCACCTGAGCCACATCCACTCCCTCCACTGGGTTTTGTATTGATTTTCCAAGTTAAGGTCTTACAGATAATCTCTTAAAATGCAGATGCTGGAATCATTACTTATGAAATTTGCTATTATCTCTTCCTTGAACATCTTTTGCCAAAAAATATCCTTGTTAGAAAGTGACCCATTGACTTTAAATTGGAGTCCTGTCTTCGTCTCATCATCTACTGAGGAGAGGTTCCCAAAGGTTTCCAGTATGATATCTCTGTTCTGTTTTCTCTGAGAAGTATCCACAAAGTCCACTCCTTTAGGGTAAAGTCCACAGCCACAACTGAAAAGGTCACAAGTCCATTTCCACCTTCTGGAGGTCCCCCAGACTTCCACCCTGTGGCTCTACAGCCCTTGCAGATGACAGAGTGACAGTGGCACAGGCAGGGCTACCTGAGGGCACTCAGGGAAGGAGAGACATGTTTGTGCCCTGGCCAGGAGGACCAGACACAACCCTGTGTGTTTCTCCACTGGAAGGTATTTAGACAAGGAGTGATGTGATCCAGTTTATTTTTTTAACGATCGCTTTGGCTGCTAAGTGGAAAAGCAACTGTAGGGAGCAAAAGTGGAAGCAGGGAGGTTAGTTAGGCAACCATTGCTGACTTCTAGAAAAGAGATTATAAGGACTTGAACCAGGCTTCCAGGGTGGTTGCAAATGAAAGGTAACAGTGAAATTTAAAATTGGCTTTGGATTTTTGGTGCTCTGAACATGCTAGTGATTGACTATAAGGGATGAAGGGAAGGGAGGACTGAAGGATGAAACATTTGTTTAAAACTATGAAAGAGCATCATCAAAATATTACTACTAGGGAGCAATGTAGCTTAAGTGGTTGAGCACCTGCTTCCCATGTACAAGGTCCTGGGTTCAATCCCTGGTACCTCCTAAAAAAAAAAAATTACTACTAACTATAGCCCATATCTTACATTTGGTGTATTTTTCACCCAACCCACCTGATTATTAACAACCTGTATTAGTACTATACATTTATTACAGTTCATGAGAGAATGTTCTCATATTTTTACAAACCATGGTCGATCATCCACCACTGGATTCCCTGTGTTATATAGTCTCGTGGTTTGTACAATCCATTCAAAGTGTACACTCAATGGCTTTCTTTCATTTTCATCACATAGTTGTGCTGTCATCACCTCAGTCAATTTTAGAACATTTTCATTACTCCAAAAGGAAAAACCCCATACTCCCTTACACCCCCTTATTGTTGTCCATTACTATTGAAAAAAAACATCTTCTTGCCATTGCTGCAAAATATTACAATATTACTGTTAACTATGGTCCATAAGTTACATTAGTTGTATTTTTCCCATGTATCACCATATTCGTAGCACTTGTGAAAGAAGAGCATTCTTAACATTTATTCTATTAACGACAATCCTCATCCACCACCAAAATCAAATACTTGTCCTTTTGTGTCTGACTTATTTCATTCAACATAGTATCCTCTCGGTTCATCCATGTTGTCATACGCATCCCTGTATCATTACTTCTTACAGCTGAATAGTATTCCATTGTGTTTTCATACCACATTATCCTTTCATCCGTTGATGGACACTTGGGCTGGTTCCATATTTTAGCAATTGTGAATAATGCTGCTATGAACATTAGTGTGCAAATATCAGTTAGTGTCCTTGCTTTCAGTTCTTCTGAATCTATTCCTAGCTATGGGATTGCTGGGTCATACGGCAGTTCTGTATTCAGCTTCTTGAGGTGCTGCCAAACTGTCTTCCACAGAAGCTGCACCATCCTACATTCCACCAGCAGTGAAGGAGGGCTCCTGCTCCCCACATCCTTTCCCGCTCAAAATATGATATTTTATTTAGCACCTGTTAATAAAGCAGAAAGAGGATAGGAAAGAATGTACCTTTTCCTATACTCTTATTCCTCCACCTTTACCACTAAATATTTTAGTCACTTTTTAATCACACAAACATTACATTATCATACTCTTTGGGAAAAAAAAAACGAAAATTTTACAGATAAGGATAAAGCCCCCTTTCATCTCTACCCCCAACATACCACTTTTATTAGCCTTTCACATTTTTTGTCCATTTCTAAACATATGTCCTATAGAAAAAATATTGTTTCATCAGTTTTTTCTTTTATGTAAAAGGTACATTATTATCTTTCTTCGGCTTGCTTTTTCACTCATACATGTCCTGAAGATTTGTGTTTGCATCGCTAGTCCTCCCTCATAGTTTTTAATGTCTGTGTGGCATCTCTTGGCAAATAACCTTTCATGCAATTCCTAATGCACATTTGTGGTTGTTTCTCTGAGGCTGACATTAAGAAGTAGAATTTCTGGGCCACAGACTGTGTCCATTTTTATTGTGCTCAATTCAGCAAATTGCTTTCCCAAGTGGCTGTGCCATTTTACCTTTCCTCTAGTGTATGAGAGTACTCATTTCTCTCCTGGTCATCAATACTTGCTATTTCCTAAGTCTTAAGTTTTGGACAATTTGTGGATAAAGACTGGTATTTCATTTTAATTTGCTTTCTTCTGAAAAAATGAGATTGAGTCTTATTTTCATGTAATTATTAGCCATTTATATTTCATTTTCTGTGGTTTGCCCATTTTTAACTGTTTTCTTTTTCTTATTGGTTTGTATGAATCCTTTATAAATGCTGGATTTGTTCATTAAACATACTTCTTGCTTTCCTACCATATGCCCCAGGGGCTGCTCTGCGTGCTGGGGAAACACAATACAAATGGTCCCTACTTTCACAAACTTAAGTTCTGAAGGGGAAGTTGGACCAAAAAATTTTTGAAATAAATGAATAAATTAGGTAGACGTTGATAAGTGCTATTTTTAAAAAAATAGGGTAATGGTGAAGAGAGAGCCTGTGTGAGGAGGGGTCTGCACGTTCCTCCATAGCCTTCTTCTCCAGAGTCTTTAGGCAGCGTGGTCAGGGAAGTCTTCTCACAGAAGGCGGGATCGGAGCAGAAACCAAATGGGGAGGAGCTGGCCTTGGGAAGTTTACAGACAGAGAGAGTGACATGTGCCTCAGCTCTGAGGTGGGACTAGGCTGGGTGCCCCCAGGGTAGCGAGCGAGGACGGTAGGGTGGCAGGAGATGAGATCAGACCATCCCGGACAGACCCGTGATTGTCAGAGCTGTGATGCTCAGGATGTGATGTGGGAAGGACAAGGTCTGCTTCTGAAGGAGGGTCTCTTCAGCGCCTCCTCTCTGCTGCTGGGCTAGGTTACCAAAATGAGCTTTGCTCTTGGGAGATTTGTGCATCACGGTTTGAGCACTGGGTTTGTGGTCGTTTTAAGGCATAGGCTTTTTCTTTAATAAAGGACAATTTTCTGTTTCAGATTACCTAGGAACAGTACGATTTGGGGTTATCACAAATAAACATCTTGCGAAACTGGTATCCTTAGTACACTCTGGAAGTGTGTATTTACATAGACATTTCAACACATCGCTTGTAAGTATTTTGAAATCTGTTTATATTAGTGCAGTGGCTCTTTACCTTGTGTAGGTCACAGACTCTTGAGAATTGGATAAAAGCTATGGACACTCTCCCTAGGAAAGTACATACAATTTTATATGCAAATTGGGAGTTCCTACATCCCCACTGTAGATCCCTTGCCCTCCAGGCTGGGAAACTGTGCATTCTATTTAACATGTTTATAGTCTTAGATTTTGGTAGAGCCTTGTTAGCAAAGCCTTGTTTTGGGGTGAAATTGCAGCAGCATTCTGCTGGAGAGTTGTTCCTCTGAGCCCCTAGAGGTTAAGCTCCCGTTGGGCCATGTTCTTTTCATTTCTTCCGTTATTGGTAATGTGACTTGCTTTCCTCCCTGCATGAGGCAATGGGTTTTTTAAGTTCTTACCAAGTCACGGTGAAAAGTTGAGGGCTTCTCACCCCAGAAAACCTCGGTTTTCCATTGACGCCTTTGTACTGTGATTTCATTTGCTTTTTGGTGGAACAGAACTCAGCTCCTCTTTCTGAGCTTTGACCTGTGTCCTGCTTAGTGTACTTCTACTCTTTATTCATTTCTACTTCCTCTGCCACACCACCGAGAGGTGATTTTTCTTCAGGATTTTCTATCTCTAACTTCATTGACAGTGTCACTGACTTATAGGTCATATGAAGATCATTATCCCTGCACCTAGTGTTGCCCAGCCTGTTTAAACTGTGACTCCCTGCCTTACTGTGAAGTGCCCTCAGAGGTACTGGGGGCCCCCGTGGGGTGGGGGTGGGGGGCGCACCTGGGTTGCCAGGCAACCTGGCTTCTCTGAACTTGTAGTAGCCTAGATGTCCTAGATGTCGTGCTTTACTTCTTGTAGTGTATATGCCGAAACTCAAATGCATTTTTGTGTTTTCCAAATAGAAATGTTTATTAAGTGTTTGAATATGTTTGGTTTTTATTCCCACTGTCTACATTGAAATTCACTGCTGTAATTGCTTCTCTGCCACCCACCCATTCTCTTTGTGCCTCTAAGCTTCTTTTGACTTCATCTGCTTTTGCTGTCTTTTTCCTACACTCTTCTTTTTTTTTTTAGCATGATACAACTTACATATATCAGATTTACTTATGGTAAAGGGTACTAAGGGGGAAGAAATTTAAAACAGAAAGAGAAATGATAGTAGGACTAGTCGAATGACACTGAAAATCTATTGGGTTTTCTCCTTTGATTCAGTCTTTTTTAAGGTTGATTGATTGGTTTAGCAGCAGAATTCCCTTTTTAATCAAATGAAATACTGGAATACCAGTATTTTTTAAAGAATGAAAGCAGTGGATGGACATCATCATTTTGAGGCAGTTTAAATCATTGTTTTGGGGGTGTGAAATATATCACTTGGTGGAACTCTCCAAAGCACCTTTTTGGGAGTTCTGATTGAAACCCAGTGATTTATATCATTGTCAACTTTGACATACTTTGGTTGTTAAGGAAAGCAAGACAGAAAATCTAGTAGTGTCTCTTTCCTTCATTCCATTGATCTGTGGCCTCATATAAGTCCTAGGTTATTCATTGATTTCATTCAAATCCATTTTGAGGTCCTGTTCTGTGCCAGGTCTTCTTCTAGTCACTGAGGATACACAGGTGAGGAAGACAGACACAAACCTCTGCTCTCATGGAGCATCCATTCCCGTCCTAATGGGGCAGCTTTTGTGGGACCATGATCCTTGACCCCACAGCGTCTCTTCCCTTAGAAGTGCATTCGTCCTTTTATAAATATCCAGTAATGTGTAATTGCTCCCTTTGGACAGGATGGTAGAGGTCATTCTTACCGTCAGCAGGTAGGGAGAATTATGTGTTGGTAAATAAGTCTATCTAAAAGGAAAAGATGAATCATGTGATATGAAAAGCACCTATTGCAACAACTTTTACATGTTCAGCCACTTTTAAGGAAATGCTGTCTCTGGAGAAGGAGGGGATGTGGGTTTTAGCTGCACAACTGGGGCAAGTCATTTCACCACACTAAGCCTCGTCTTCTTCACCTGCAAAGTGATGGGGTTGACCGGGGCCTCTTGAGAACAGTACTGTTGTCCTTTGGTCCTTCCCTGCCTCTCTCAGTTTTCTTTTTCCTCTGTGCATTTTTTTCTCCCCAGGTCTTTCCCAAGGAGGTCATGAACTACACGGCTGAGAACATCTGTAAGTGGGCCTTAGAAAACCGGGAGATGCTTCTCCGATGGCTGCGGCCTCATGGAGGCAAGAGTCTTCTGCTGAATAACGAACTGAAGAAGGGACCAGCACTTTTTTTATTTATACCTTTTAATCCCTTAGCAGAAAGGCATCCTTTAATAGATGAGGTAAGAGTCATAATGTTAAAAGAGACTTCATAGCTCTTTGAAGGAGTAGGGAGACCTCGTTGCCTTGGACTTCACTCATTCCACATTCAAAATAATTTCCACTAGCAACTGAGTGGCTGCCAGTAATGGCAGCTGCAGTCCTCCAGCATTACTCCTTCCTCCTAGAAATGGGCAGGAGACAAGGGGCCTAGAGCCCATGCCTAGGATAGGATTAGCCACAGCCTCCCTGTGAACACATTTATCAGCAGTTGCTTAGATCTGGGGGTGAGCAGGAGGGACACGGAAAGCCACAAACCATGCCTTTCAGAGAAGGCCCAATGTCCTTCTTCCTAAGGTGGCCAATATTGAGCTTCCCATTTGGGGGGTGCGGGGTGGGGGAGATAGGACAGCGGGAATGGACAGAAACACAAGCAGGGTTTAGTGTGGCCTAGGAGATGCCATTGTCCTGGGAGGGTTTGGTGTGACTGCTGGCCCTGGCATCCATAAGACAATGAGAAAGAGATGTGCAGCCCCAGCAGCCAGGAGTAGCAGCAGTGACACTGGGATGACTTTTCCTGTCGTGCAGATAGCCAGAGTGGTTTTCAGAGGCAACCATTGTCAGGAGTCTGCCCCTTTTCTTTTTCTGCTTCATCTGGTCCACTCATTCTCTCTTGGTGTGAGTTTATTTTATAAATGGATCATTTGGAGGCACTTAGAGCAATAATAATCAGCAGAACCTGGAATTGCTAAATTGAATTTATGGAGGGTTTTATTTTTCCCTTTCCTCAAGGATGCCTTAATTAGCCAAAACCGAGTTCCATCAGTGTACCATTCACCAGGCTACCCAGACACTGCCTCTGCTCAGGCTACTCCACACTAGCCTGACTATCTGCCTAGAGGGAGAGGGGAGGCAGACTTTTCCTCATTCTACTACTCTGGAGCCTTTGGTTAAAGTTATTATCCCCACTGGGGAGCATTCAGAATGAATGTTGCTATCCTGGGTTAGAGAAAAAGGAAGAAGAAAGAGATGAAATAGCTTTGTTTCTTCTCCTCTGACTAGGGAAGACAAAGTAATTTCTTCAGAAGAGCTTTGCTCTGTGGACATTTTATGAACTAAAAAACTTCCAAATTACTGGGCCTTTACTATATCTAATGTTAAGAGCCTTAGTGCTTTTTTTAAGGAACGGTAGGGATTTCATCTAAGATGGAAGCTGTGGTTGTGAATTTTCATTTGGAGAAGTTGATGTTGTCTGGTTTGGGCCTCTCAGGTTCTGGGTGAGGTGGTATTTTGTGGCAGTAGCCCAGTTCTTCTGTTCAGGGGATCATATTTGGGTTTAGGCAACTTCCTTTCTTTCTAGCCTGTGTTTCTGGCTCGATGGCTTCCCATGTATCCTCTCTACCCTTCCATCTATCTAAGGCAGAAAGCAAGCCTTCTTGTCATCATCATTTTGCCTGTGGCCCCTTTCCTTAGGACTCTCGGTGTCCCTATGTGGTGGATGGGACACCGGGACGCCTTTAACCTCACCATATGACTGAGATTGCTGAAAAACAGATGGCATCTTAGCCGGGATGTTCTGTCCAGACATTCCCCTCTTCATTTCAGGTCGGTTTAGCAAATACTTGTTGAGCACTGTGCTGGAGAGCTACAGGGAGAAAAGATGTCTAAGTCTCAGAGGCTTGCCCAGCAGGGAACAAGAGCCTGCTTGGAATTCAAGGTGGAGGAGGATCTGCCCCAGCCTGAGGGTCAGGAGAAATGGGGGGTGGGGGGAGCATGGTCCCAGAGGTTGGAAGCCTGCGGAGGGGAGGAGTTAAGAGAGGCTTGATGGGTTGAGAGAAACTTAAGGGAAGGAACAGGCTGGAACAAAGGCACTGGGGTTGAAAAGGTACAGCAGGTTTAGGAATTAGAAATAGTACAAGCCTTAGGGCCCCATAAGGGGCTGGTTGGAAGCAGCCCTGAAAAAGCCTTTGGAGGGAAGGCCTTGGCTGCTGCTTTAAGGATTTCAGAGTTAATCATAGCCATCCGAAATCTCACAACAGAGATGTGACCAGGGCTGAAAGTTTTCTTAGAAGCAGTATTCTGGAAAAATGAGAAGAAATGAGAACCTGAACTCAGATGTTGGTAGGGTCTGTGGGACTGAGCTCTGGGTGATCAAGGAACTAGTGACACAGCGACCAGAGGTAAGGCGGCTGTCGGGTTTGGGTGTGGTGGGAGTGGATGAGCGTCACACCGACACCAGCTGACTTGAAAACTTACCAGCCCCTTGACTACAGAAGAGTTTAAGGCAGCCTTCTATTTCCATTCCCACTTTCAGGCCTAATTTAGGGCAGAAAGTTGAGGAAGAGAGAGGCTATCTTACAATAAGGGAATAGAATTGGGGGGCATGCCCAGCAAGGAAGTTTGGGAACGGTTTTAGTGTGGGCTATGTGGTAGGGTGTCAACAAGAGATGATTCAGCCGCATGCCAGGGCCCAGGCCAGGTCTGGGCAGCTGCTCTTACACATGTGTGCATCTGTGTATGCACCTTCGCACACCCGTGCACACCCACACACAAGCACAGATCCCAATGCCTGTGTCATGCCACCAACACCCTGGAGTCTCTAGAGACTTCTAGAGTGGTTATAAGATGTCCCAATGTGTATTGTGCAACTTGTTTATCAAAAGAAATGGTTCAGCCAGCACACTCTTTGCAATGTCAGCTTTAAAAGCATTGCTTTGAGGCATTCACACTGTATAAAGTTAGTAAGCAAAGGTATAGATATTTTGTTCAAATATACAAATTTCTCTGATAAAATAAAAGGAAGCATTTACAGTGCAGTCACCAAAGTTATTTGCCAAACTTGTTCTGTTTGTTCACATGAAATTAAATATAACATCAGGTAACACACATATATGATATTACTGGATTTTATTTTCTTTTTTTTTTTTTTTTTTTAAAGATTTATTTATTTTATTACATATCTCCCCTTCCCCCCCGTTGAGGCGACGCGCCGAGACTTGGTCACTGCGCAGGCGCGGCTTTCCCCGCTTGTGGGCGGCTTCTGCTTCCATCACGGCCGGCTCCAGTTCGCGGGTGGCTGGCTGTGCTCGATTTGCAGGCGACCTGCCCTGCCCG
>PVKH010029047.1:0-12730 GCA_004027955.1 Chaetophractus vellerosus | reverse complement strand
CCTTGACCAAAAGGGGGAAAAGGCAAAGACAAATGAGTTTGCAAGGCTAAGAGACTTCAAAGTGAGTCGGGAGGTTATTCCAGAAGTAACGCTTATGCACGTCTCAGCAGGATCTCATTGATAGCCAAAGTAGATATTACCCCAAATAGTGGGGCTCCTGATGGCTCTGGAAACATCCAGACACTGTAGTCATGGCAGATAGCTCAGGAGTTTGGTCTCTTGGCAGTGAGCTGTACTTTGGAATTTATGCTTCCCAGTGTGACGGAGTTGGACTCAGTTGTGGTTTCCCTACACATGGCTCTTCTGTTCTTCTATTTGAACTTGTAACTAGTACTGAAGTTGGTAAGTGTACATGCAAGAGACTTAAATCTTTGGGCTGTCCATGTCCCAGCTGGGCCCTGAATCTCAATGGAGCTGCAACACCTACTCTCCAGTTCATTGGACTCAGCCAGGACAACTAACAAGGAGATGATGGATAACCAACATACCAAGGAACCAAGGGTGTCTACAACTGCAAGCAAGAGAGTCCCATCCATCGGCCGCATGAGATTGAAGCTCCCTCTCAATTAAAGGTGGAGTGGGCATCACCATCCCAGAATCCTCAGGGTTGGGGAATGAACTATGGACTAAAGTAGACTTACTGGTATTCTACTATAGATTCATTGTGATTCCAGCAATGAAAGGAATATCACTGATGTGGAGGCAGTGGCCACTGGAGGTTCTGGGGGTAGAGAGAGGGAAAAACAGGTATAATATGGGGGCATTTTTGGGATTTGGGAATCATCCTGAAAGACATTACAATGACAGATACAGGCCATTATATATCTTGCCATAATCTACAGAATTGAGTGGGAGAGAGTGTAAACTAAAATGTAACTATAATCCATGCTTAATGGCAAAGCTCAAAATGTGTTTATCAATTGCAATGAGTGTACCACACTACTGAAAGATGTTGCTAATGTAGGAAAATGTGGGAAGTGTGGGGAGCAGGGCACATGGGAATCTCCTTTATATTCTCTAAGTATCTTTTAAAAAATAAAAAAATGGAAAGAAAAAAAAAAGATTAAAGATATAAACATACAAAGAACTCCCAAATACCAATTTGGTAAAATATCACACACAAAAAAATTAAAAGAGAGGCAACAAACTGAGTAAAACAGCAATCTGGAGGAAACAAGTCCATGTTATTCAAATAATTTCCAACTAGAAATGGAGCTGAGTCTATTCTATTCCATGTAGCATATTGTGATGCTTGTGACTGATAACCAATGGAGAAGACTGATATGTTTTCTTCTCTAAAATTTCTATAGAGATCCCTCAGTTCTTTATTTTTAACCACATATAATCTCTAAGAGTATGATATTTGCATAGGAAACATGTAAGACAAAAAAATTGATGATGCTATTTCATAGTTTGTAAAAAGTTTTACAACAGTGCAAGGTGTTGGTGGTGGGGCGTTGCTTGGGAGCCCTGTATGATGATATGCATATTTGTTTTGTTAAGTTCACAACTTTTAGTATATGTTTATTGTTTATGTATGTTCATGTATGAATGATATACTTCAATAAAATTTTATTTAAAAAAAGGTCAATTATGACAAATGAAAAGCCAAATATACATAATTAATTGTGTTGCCTCTGGGTTAGTGAAAGAGCAGAAATTGCTGAAGCCCCTGGAGAATGGCACATTTACACATTATTGTGCTATATGTGAGAGTATTTCCTTAAAGCACAATGTATACTCCCTTTATCTCCACTGCCTATCTCCTTTGGACATCTAATGCTGTACTGATTCAAATCTAACCTCTGGGATTCTTCTTGCTAACTCTAACAGTAGAAGTGGCTAATATTATAGCTAGTTCTGTCTTGCATTTCATATGCAGCTGTGCATTTTTGGTGCTCAGAGTAGAAAATGCAAAATTCAAATCAACTCAAGAATCAATAAAAGAGTCTGTCCAGGTAAGATTTTACAATAATTGTCAGCATTCAAATTACCCCAAAAGATATCAGAAACTACCCTCCCAAACACACTCCACTATATATTTAAAAGTCTAGATTTGGTAATATTGAATATTGAAAGACATACATTCTGAGGAAATCAGATGTTAATATTGAAATTATAGTCAGTGCTCAATTTATCCATGGTATTGCACAGATAAGCAAAGTTCACAGATAATTTAAAACTTTAGCCATTGGTTTCAATATTTTCCTTTAGCAGATCTTTATCACAGCTAGATAGATGAACCAATACAGAGCGATTTGTAATTCCACTTCTATCCTTTATCTTGCTTGGCTTCCTAAAGAGGAAAAAACTATGGCAGGCAATAGAGCTAATTGGGAGATGGAGGGAAAGAAGAGAGCAGAGAAAAGAAGCAGGAGAAGTAGAGGAAGGAGAAAAATTAGGCTAGCAGACCTGAAGAATGGGAAGTGGGAAGGAGGGGTTACAGAATCCTGTGGAAGGAATGGATGGAATGAAAAAAAAAATGTAAATTAATTTTTGGATAATTGAGTGAAAGGTTCTTAACCTCATTTCTCTTCAAAAATCTAACTGACAATGATTTTAAGTAAGGCATAATTTCGATATGGTTTTCTGCTTAACACGTTATATGCCAGGTTATGGTGTTTAAGATCACAGGGCCTATTTGCTTGCAAGAAGCCATGCAACCTGTTAGAGAATCGATAGGCTGTTGCAGCCCCAGGTAAAATGTTGCCACAATTTTCAGAAGAGTTTAGGTCAATGCATAGTCCTAAAGTTCCTAAGCATTCCTATGTTTTGAAACAGAAATGTGCGTGTTTCCTCTTTCAGCTAAAACACTGTTTAATCGATGGCAAATTGAGCTAAATAAGAAAAGATCTAAAGATATCTTTTTGGGGAAGCATC
Source organism: Chaetophractus vellerosus (assembly GCA_004027955.1). Classification (NCBI taxonomy): domain Eukaryota; kingdom Metazoa; phylum Chordata; class Mammalia; order Cingulata; family Chlamyphoridae; genus Chaetophractus; species Chaetophractus vellerosus. Next base: position 9,850 of record PVKH010029047.1, on the reverse strand, counting down.
CAGTGTTTTTGGAGCCTTAAGCCAATCAAAATGGAGAGAACAGAAGGTAGTGGAGGTGGAATAAATGGGGCCTCTCTGCTGGCTTGTTAAGTAATCATAATAGTCAAAAACATGTAACCATTTCTTTGAAAAATAACCCTGTTCATTTGATTGGTGTCAAAAGAACGCAGCGAACACTTAGCCTGAAAGACAAGGCTGTCTCGGAGAGGGCTCACCTGTCTTTCCCAGTCTCCTGCTTGAAAACTCCATCACAGTAGCTCATGCGCTTCTCTGTAGTCACGTAAATCTGGGCATTTGGATAGATGTCAACAGTCTTTTTCAACATGTTGTAAACGATGCCGTTGCCATCTTTCCTCATATTGCGGAAAGGGCCCCATATAACATAAATAGTAGTGTTTGCTTCCTTGAAAAAATAATCAGGGTTTTTTAGTAAAAGGGGAACGCTGGTATGGGACACGACGCGAATCATTGTCATGCGGCCAACATCTTCTTCATAGCCCTTGGTGGGGGCATTGTTCATTCTCCAAATGCAGGACGAACGGTCTATCTCGTCCCCCACCTTCTGGCCAACCATCTGACCGGAGTTTGACACTATGGCACAAAGGTCACAGTCCAGTTGCAAAGGCTGAAAAACATAGAGAAAGAAAGCAAAGGGGAGAAACATGTTAATTAGTAAATCCCAGCTATTCAAACAAGTTTCTGTGGGAAAATAAAAATTTCAAATATTGCGTGGAATTGCTGGATATGGGAATATCTCTGAACATATATATCAATCCTACAGTCACTGTCACAGGTTTTCAAGTGGCAGGCATGCTTCCATAGACAAAGTGAATACATAGTGTTAAATACTTTTAATTTCTATCCCCATGCATTGGTTTAAAATTAAATTATTTTCTACTCTGAATGGTGATTTGTCATTCAGAACTGTAACATCAAATGAAATAAGGAAGCACAGAAATATTTCATCTTTTTATGAAGCAGTGGCTAAAAAGAAATGCAAAAGAAACATACGCAGGTATCAATTCTGTATTTTATTTATATAGCTATAAATGGTCATGGAGCAGTTGATAAAAAATAGGAAGATTTCAGCAAATGATGAATTGATGAGTTTCAGAACCCAGTACTACTTAAGACAAATCCCAGACTAGCAAAAAATTACAAGACCCTTAAAAAATTGCCTTGAGTCGCCAAGCTTTTGTGCCTAGATGGATTTATTCTAGATGGATAAGCAGAGGCTTCTTTAAGAGGCCAGGGAAGACTTGTACTTAATCTCTATAGCAAGTCTAACGGCCCTCCCCCTCCCGTTTTTTAACCAATGGGATAATGGAGACTCATAGAGGTTAAGAATCAGCTCTCAGGATTTGTAGATGATAAAGATGTCATGGTGGATTCAAATCTAGATCTTCTAACTTTAAGCCCATAGCTTTCTCCTCAGCAAATCAAATAAATTATTCTTGCCCTTTCCCTCCCATTTGAAGAAAAGTCACCCTATCTTTGAAAACCGTGGTAAGAGGCATCGTGCTTTGTTGATAACTTCTCTCTCATCTCCCATCTATGAGAGTCTAGACTTTGGATCTCTAACATTTGATCTTGGGCTTTTCCTGCATCTTTTGGTCAGTGGAACTTCTCACACCAAGTATCGTGCATATTTTACTTGGTGCATGGACCTTTAATTTACTGGCTCATTAGAGACTAGACCACAAACTCTGTAAGAGCAGAAGCAATGTCTGTCTTCTTCATTTTATCCCCACTCCTCAGCAGTCCCTGGAAAACAAAAGGAGCTCAATATAGAGTGGTTAAGTTAGGAAACGAAAGCAATTGAATTCATTTACTAGAAGCCTGTGCACTGAACTTAATATTAGGGAACAAGTGGGTTTTTTAAATTCATTTACAACTGTTGATTTAGATGAAAAGAGAAAAGCAATTCAGAAGAAACCACTACAAAGCAGCGTATCAACAGGGTCAATCTGGGTGGCACAGTCTAGATGGGTAAATGGAGAGGAAAAGGGCTCCCGGAAAAGTCACCCAGGTAATTGAACTGTAACAGGTCATCTTTCCTTTCAGGGGTAGGGACTCAAAGTAGTGATTGAGCACCTAACACATGCTAGGCAATCTACCACAGATTGGAGATTCAACTGTGAAAAATAAAAGCAAGAACCCCTCCCCTCACGGAGCCTACCTTCAAGTGGACGGAGAAAGGCAACAAACAAACTAATATAATATATAATATATTAGATGAAGATAGGTGCTAAATAGAGAAAATCTAAGCAGGTAAGAGAGATAGGAAGTATTGGGCATATGTGTGTATTGCTGGGGGAAAGACCTCATTAAGAAAATCACATTTGAGGGAAGAGTTGATGAAGTCAGAAGGGCTGGCCATGTGGATAATTGGGAAACAAGCATTCCTGCTGAGGAAAGGCAAATGCAAATGCAAAAGGCCTGAGGTGGGAGAGGACGACATCAAGTAGGTATCAGGGCAGAGAGGTGACAGCGGAGAAAGCCCTGCAGGCCTTTTACCCGTGTGAGATGGGGAGCCTTTGGAGGGCTCTGAGCAGAGGAGTGGCGGATCTGATTTCTATTTTCCATGGCTGCTGCATGGAAAATTGACAAAACAAAACAAAAACACAAAAAACGACCCACAGGCAGAGACAGGGAGAGCAGGCTACTGTCACAACACTGGCAAGAGGGCATTGATGGCTTGGACCGGTTTGAGCAGCAGTGGAGGTAGCGAGAAGTTGATCAAATTCTAGACATGTTTTGAAGGTAGAGCTACTGGATTAGCCAGCAGATTGAATGTGGGATGTGACAGAAAGGGAGGAGTCAAGGATAACTTCAGATTTTTAGCCTACATAGCTGAAAGAGTGAAGCTGCCTTTAACTAAGAAATACAGAATGCTTTAGGAGGAGTAGGGTCGGGCAAGGAAGAGCAGCTCATTTTCTGACCTATTAGATTTGAGATTCCTTGAACAGAGACTCTGGCATCAAATTTTAGAACAATACTACCAAGCTGCTTTCTAAAACCTCTTTTTTATCATTTAATTCTATATCATTAACCTTCTCTCATGTCAGTAAATAGTCCTTAGAGATATGTTAATGTCTGCACAATATTCCATTAAATGGATATACCGTAATGTGCCTAACTATTTGCCTACTGCTGGGCATTTAACTATTATCTGCTTTTTTTTTTATTATACAAAAGTGTGTTGATGAACATCAAAGCTGTCTTTTGGATGCTAACAGTTATGAAATCTTTTTTTTTTTTTTGCTAAAGAAGATTAAATTATTCAAATGTACTTCTTTGATTTAGTTTTTATTGTGTACCTATAAAATATGCTAGAATGACAAAGGCATTTGTTTATTTGGGAATTCAAAATTAAGGATCTCAAAAAAGCGCTCCTGTAAAATACACAAAGGTCTATTTACAAGATGTCCCAAAACTGCTATCAAAGAGGATCCCTATCATCCCTGCCACAGAGAATTTTCTGAACTAAGATGACAGCAGGTAGTCTGGGCCCCAGGTTAGAATAGGTGGGCGAATATATTAGGAGACTTGGAAATGGGCTTGCGTGGACTGGTGCCACGCAATGGCTTCACCAATGGCCAAGTGGAGGTACAAGGGGATGACCATTCCTCACCCATCAGGATCCCACCTTCCTACGGGTGAAAAGGAGGAACACTCCCTGCCAGGTAATTTGTGATAGAGCCTGACATCTAATGCACTTAACTGAGTCCTCCAAACTCATTTAGAGTCTCGTAAATCAACACCTGATTCAAATTATGTGTGTCATACGGCACACTCCAACTTATCACCAAGATGCATATGGTGCAGGGAGGTTACAGTCCAGTTACTGTTCCAAGAAATTGTTTCACTATACAATAAAACCATTCGCTGGGTGTGGTCTCCAGAAATTAATAATAATAAAATTAGGAGGAAAGAAAAAAGGCTGGGATGTGTTCTAATCTACAAAATGCAGCAATTCGCATTGGATTTCCCAGTCATTAGCGTGAATTAGCCAGTTCTGCTATAACAAGGCTTAATTTAACTAATAAGAATCAGCATACTGGTTTCACTTGACAATTGTAACCTCTGAAAGTGATCAATTAAGACATCACAATCTGTTTCATGACAACAGATTGTGATGCGGCAGCTGTGCAGATTATGAGGTCAGCAGCTGACTAACAACTTGAGGGCAAACACGAGGAACAACAGCCTCCTGTTTATGTGACAAATATGTAATTGGGCAGAGTGCTTTGGGTGCAGTGGCTTTCAGGGTAGATGGCTTTCTTTAAACTGCCCCCTTTTTTATACCATTCACTTGGCCACGTACAGTGGTCATGTTTAGAATCTTAAGAGCCTTCCACAGACGTGAACTTCTTGGTCACAGTCCTGCTTAGCTTTCTGATTTCTTGAATGAGGAACCAGAAGATGCAAATGAACACAGCGACTAATTTACTTACCACTCAGTTGCAGGAACCATCTTTAAAGCATGATGGAAGTGCATGGCTAGATGAATGAAATATCCCTAATCATAATCAGTACTTGCTAAGGCCCCAGGGATCCATTATATTTTTAAGACACCTTCAAACTGCAGTGAGCCATGATAAAAAGTAAGAAATACCTAGGCAAGAAGAGCTGCCCTTATCTAGTTTTCTCAATTTCTTTTATTAGCTGTATCATTGTATCCTTTGATCTCTATTTCTTTGTTAAAAAGTACTGCTGTTTCTTTAACTCACTGACATAACTTGAGTTTGAAGCCTCGTTTGGAGATTTATTCCACATATCTCCACTCACTCCATTCTGCTTTAGTAAGCAGTTACTCTTTCTGGATTGAGGCCCTGGATTTCCGAGACCTTTGGTGAGATTTATCTGGTTCCACTTTATCAAACCCTATCTTAATTTTGAATGCTACTTTTTGGTTGACTTGTCTCTATATAGTTTCTTTTCATTAAAAATAAACTTGACCTCTTTATCTATGTCTCTTGTATACTCAAAATATAAACACCAAGGGGAGCGGATGTTGCACCTCTTCCCATGTATAAGGTCATGGATTCAATCCCAGGTACCTCCTAAAAAACAAAACAAAACAAAACAAAACAAAACAAAACAAAAACATAAAAGCCAAACATTTTCGTTGTGCTTAGGCTGTGTCTATAAACTGGCAGGCACCACAAATACTTAGTTCACCCTGTCTGGGCAAGTATGTCTATGTTAAAGAAAGCCCACAAATGTCAAACTCTTCCTTTTATTTCAGGTCTAAAATAAGGATTATTTTTTTAACAGTAAGAACACTATATTTGCTTTGGGTATTTTTTCCCTCTGCAAAAGTATACTAAATTTATCCTAGCATATTTAGTTATAAACACTCAGCTTGAAGAGAGTTAAGAATTTGGTGACATTTATTAAACAACCAAATAATTTTTATTTAGCCCCTTTTCTATGTGTGGCTGTGTAGGAGAAGTCTATGATCAACTAAGGTCAATTCATACGCTGTTTTAGAGGCCCTACAGGATTACCTAGAAAAACAAGGTATTCTTCTAAATTCTTCATTCTGCTAAAATGAATCTTGACATTTTGTCTCCTTACAAGGAAAAAGAAATACTGGAATCTTGGCTGGGGAAGTTGAGGGGAAGATGAGAGAGGAAGGAAGAGGGGAAGCTGGGTGGGAGATTCATATAAGAATGGTATGTCATATCTTTTGATATCCCTGTGATTGAACACCTATTACATGCCAGCCATCAGGTACAGCACTTTATTATATTGACCCACTTAATTCTCATAATAAATCCTCAAGTTAGTTTGTTTTTACTCCTCAAGATAGAGTTGAGGAAATTAAGATAAATACAATGGCCAGTGGACACCAGATATCTTTCCAGTTAAAAGGAGGAGCACTTGTTATCTTTCATGAAATGTACTATCCCAGTATTAAGAAATGGAGGATTTTAAAGAAATATTTATTATAACTTGCACACAATTCCTAATATATGTGTATGCAAACACCTCAAATCTTACTCAGGGTTATATTAAAGTTACAGGTGTCAAGTTATAAATTAATGCATTTGAACATTCTGGTAGCCAAAAATTTCCCCCAAATGGGCACAAATCCCCTAAGTTAATGGCAGTCTCTACAGAAACACTAGGGTTTGAATGTGAGTGGAATTAACCTCTCCTTTCTGGCACTGGTATACTAAAGTATGTAGAAAATTTTTTCTTAGTATTTTTAGTTTGAAATATGGCTGAAATTTTAGTTTACTAAAATAAATTTGTCATTATCTATTTTATTGGTTTTAAGTTGGTCCTATATTTTCTTACTTAATTTGCTTTTCAAACTGTTTCTTTCATAACAGCAGTGAGATTGTGTTTCTTTTTCAAGCAATAAAAGATGACTGTGCATTCTGGGGGGTAAAAATGGGCCACAGCAGATGATTTTATTTCCTAAGCTGGTCTCTGTAACGGAACAGCATATGCCCCGCCTCCTCTCACCTGAAAACCTCCCTGAGGTGAATTCATTTTAGAAACCCACAAGGCGTTATGAGCCAAAGCTATCTGGAGACTGCCAAGCCATCTTCTAACTCTAGGGCAGGGGTTCTTAACCAGGGGTCTGTGGAAAGATTTCAGGAGTCCATGAGCTTGAATTGAAAATTAAAAAAAAAAAAGCATTATTCTTGTGGGGATGTGTTGGTGAGGGTATGATATATTTATTAAATAATACACAGTATAGTGTGGACTTAGTAAGGGGTCCGTGGTTTTCACCTGATTGGCAAAGGGGTCTGTGGAACAAAAAAGGTTAAAAACCCCTGCTCTAGGGAATCACTCCCCTCCATACTTAGGAAGATTCCAGGACACTTGCTGATTTGGATATTATGTTCACGCTGAAGGCCATTTGATAGCAACACCTATTTTTATTCTTATTTTAGTTAACTAATGAGTATTTAATAGGCATAAAAATGATGAGGCACAGGGAAATACAGAAATTCTTGCATTCTTGATGAATCTGTGACATTTTGTAATTAGTTAACTTTAATCTGCCTGTGTTTCAACAATGTATATTATTTATGTAGACTACAAAAACTAATTTATCATGGAATATCCAACTGATACGCACCTAATTAAAAAACAAAACAAAAGGAATTGACCAAAATGAAGTCATTCACCATGACTGGCAAATCTTACCTCTCATTGAGTCAGAATCAGTTTTCTCTTCAAACTATACCTATATATACTATTAACCACAATTCTCCCAAGAATATTCTTCTATGAACTAGAACAAATGTACATCCCTATTACATGGTGGTAAGACTATGGAGAAGCACGGGAAAAATGCAACTAGTGTAACCTATGGATTATATTTAATAGCAATATTATAATATTCTTGCATAGGTGTCAAAAGAATACTGTGTTAATAATAGGGGATATGGAAAATATACCAAATGTATGCTATAGACCATAGCAAGTGGTAATAGTCTGATGTTGTTATTTCATAATCTGTAACAAATGTTACACAACAATGTAATGTGTTGGTGGAGGGATGTTGTATGGGAATTCTGCACACTTGCATGATGGCTTTGTAAGTTCATAACTTCTCTAATAATATATATATATGAAATGCACTATAACTAGGCCCATATAGTTGAAGAACCCTTCTCTTTCTCTGCTCCAAATTTACACAGACACATACACACACACACAGGGTACCCTCACTGAGCTGCTGTGATGGTTCACTCTCCTTATCACTATCCTGGGAAAACTTCCCGTCTCTTCTTTGGATTTGAACCTAATAGATAAGCCTATCCTTTCTGAATGATGCACTGGGGCAACTGCCAAGGACTTTACATTTTAATCAGCATGAAGAATGAAATATTTAACCTTTATTTTTTCTCTCTGAATAAGCTTATAGACAAGACAATAGATACTTAAAATCTGTGAATTAAAACCTGCAAAACAGTATGGTTTCTCCAGGAAAGAGAAACGACCATGTACGAAAGGTCACCTGTCAACTAGTTCTAGTTATTAAATCTCTGCATTTATCACTAAGGTGGCTCTATGGAAACGAAGGTCAAGACATTAAATTATGAAACAGTCAGGATTAGAAAAGGTCACCAAAACCTCAAGAAAAATTTAACCAAAGCTGTTAATTCAACACCCTAGAAGCAAGCGGAAACAGCCAGGGATGAGACCCAACACAGGATAGTGCTAATTTTTCTCCCTGATTTGGTCCCATACTGAAAAGGAATTTCCATTTGAAGTCTAAAATGAAACTTGCTCAATCTCAAATAAAAACAGGAGCTTCGGTAAATATTTCAGAAAGAAAATCATGTTTGAATTGAACCCGCCTAAATTATTAAAAACATTGTTTTACACTACTCTAATGGTCGCTTTCTTTTCACCCATAAGAATGCAATTAAAAAAAACTGGAGAAGGGACACTCGTGGAAACTTAAATGCTTTACAGAACAATTAGCAACTCACCACTCGCTAATTTACTACTTTAATGTTGAAATGAGTGAGACCTTTGCTTTTCATCAGCCAATTTGAATGAATTTGTGTAAAGCCTGCTGAACAAAGCTCCAGAGATACACTCTTTGGTTTGCTGTCACTTATTCCTCTACTCTTCCTGAATGTCTTTAGAGTTTTAATTTTAGAGGTTTCAACATGTATAATGATACCATTGGGGAATAGATTTTGCCTTTATTCTGCTTGATGTTCTTTTGAGGTCTTTCAAATGTAAGGTACAAAAGAGGCATTAACAATCTGGCATTGTTTTTATTGCTTGACAAAGAAAAAAAAATGTATTTTAATTTTTCCCATGTTTCAGGAATGATTAAGCAAGCTGTTTTCATCTATACCGAGTCACTTTCAGCAGCCCTCTAACTGTGAGCAAAGAATTGTTAAGACTATTCTAGAGAGAAATCAACACAGTTCAGCCAAGCCAGGCTGTAAATGTACTTCCTCACCCTGCCACAAACCAGCATCTTCCAGGAATGCAGCTTTCAAAAACAGAGTGTATAAATCACACACTATAGGAACAGCACATAAAAAGACTGATTTGATAACCCAGAGTTTGGCTGTGACTCTCTGTGGATTTGGGATATGGCATTTACCTTGATTCCTACCTGGTGGCATTACATCCAAGCATAAAACTTAATGTGGGGATACATAAAAATGTTAATGTCAAGAAATAATTCTAAAACAGGCAACCTAAAGCTATGCTTCACAGTTGCCATAGATGAAGTGTCTCCTTTATTAGGAAGTTCCTTGAGGGAAATAGATATGTATCTATAATTGTGTCGGCATGCCACTAGCAAAGAAAGAGCTTGCTTTCTCTAGACTGGGAGGCAAAAAACAAAAAACAAACAAAAAAACAAGTCTTCCCTAACCAAGAAGGAGTTTCCTCCTGTGGACTTGAATAATGGGAGTAACTCATATTTCACTATCACTACAACAAAATTTAGCGAATTTTATAGCCAACTTACATATGGATTATTTCCTCTACATTCAGGAAGATGAGCGCAGGATTCATTGCTAACATTCCAAGAGGGTATGTCATATAAAGAAAGTAAGAAAGAAAACCAATTCAGGCTATGACATTAGTATCTTAACGTGTCACTCAACTTCTAGGAATCCGCTTCTCAACTGGATGAGCATTATAATAACAAGGGGAGCCTTTGAAAAATAATAATGCCTGGACACCAAACTAAACCAAATAAATCAGACAACTCTGAGTATGCGTTTTTTCAAAAGGTCCACAAATAATTCCAGTGGGAATCCAAGAGATTTGAGAAACATTGTCATAGAGGAATGAGCAATGCTAAAAGAAGAGGATCTCATGCCGGTTTAAATGGATGAATAGAAAA
>PVKH010029046.1:0-12731 GCA_004027955.1 Chaetophractus vellerosus | reverse complement strand
GCCGTGAACGGACGCAGAGACCACCCACAAGCAGGGAAAGCCGCGCCTGCGCAGTGACCAGTCTCAGCGCGTCGCCGCAGCAGGGGGAAGGGGAGATATGTAATTAAAAAAAAAAAAAAGTATCAGTAGAATCACAAGTGTGCAGCTAGATTTTAATGATGTGAAATCTTGGTTTAAGAAATTGAATCTTATCAGAATCCCAATAGGACACCTCGTGCCCATTTCTAATCACTAATATCTAACTCTTACCCAAAGAGAACCATAAACTGATTCTAACACCGTAAATTGTTTGGTTATTTTTCATTTTTATGTAAATAGAATCCTATAACATATATGCTTTTGTGTCTGATTTTTTTCACTCAACTTATATGTGAAATTCACCCTGTTGTTTCATGTAGAATTAACTCACTTCTTCTCAATGCTATAGATCAGTGATTTCCAAAAACCCTCATCAATGGTGCATGTTTTCTCTATTCTATGTGCCTAATATGGTACTTACGTACAGCTATTGAGCACTTGACATGTGGCTAGTGTGACTAAATTGAATTTTTATTTTATTTTATTTTAAATACACTAAGTTTAACTTTGAATGACCACGTGTGTCTACTGGCTACCGTATTAGTATAGCTTATGAGAATTCCAGGTATGCATATTTGAATATGCCACAAATTATTTATTAGTTCTACTATTTAAGGATATATGAATTTCCTTCATGAATAAAACAATTATCAACATTCTTGTACAAGTCTCTTGGCATATTTATGCATTTTTGTTGGTTTTCACTTAGGGGTTAGAATTGCTGGGTTCTAGGAGATGTGTATATGAAGCTTTAGTGATAAATATCAAGCAGTTTTCAAAGTGACTTGTACCAATTTATACTCATACATCAGTAAATGAAAGTTCCCATTTCTTCACATCCTCAGAAGTCCTTTACCTTTCAGCCATTCTAGTCTCTATGTAGTGTATCCCAAAACAATTTTTAATTTACATTTAGCTGATTAATAATGAGACTGAACACCTTTTCATATAATTGTTAGCTATTTTGATTTCCTCTTTTTTTGAAGTCTTTTGCCCACATTTTAAATGGATTGTCTTTTTCTTATTGATTTGTAGGTCTCCTCTCTATATTCTGAATGCTTGTGTTTTGTAAATTATATGTATTGCAGACATCTGCTAATCTATGGCTTGTCTTTTCATCTTAATGGTGTCTTTTGATGGACAGTAGTTCCTATTTTAATGTAGCAGATGTATCAATCTTTTCTTTTATGATTTATGAGTTTTATACCTCAAAGTCATGAACATATCCTATGCTATCTTTTGAAGCTTTTTTGTTTCATATTTCATATTTAGATCTTCAACCCACCTGAAATAGGTTTTCTAGGTGGTATGATGTAGAGATCAAACTGAATTGTCTTATCTATTGCCAAAGTTTGGTGACATTTAATAGCTGTTCAATAGCTAAAATGATTAAAAAAGGGAGTGTTGTGGTCACGCCAGCCAAAAGCATTTAGCTAACTATGCCTTCCCCCTTACCAAAGAACTTTATATTAATTTTCAGCAAAATCTCAATTCTTCTTTTTCTAAAGAAATGAGTCTTCATTCATTTGAATTTCAGGAAGGCAAAGCCTTTGGCACTTGAAAAGCGATTTCTCCGAATACTTTTTGCAAAAGTAACTTTTTTCTTTTGTGGTTTTTATTAGAATGTAGAAAGTTAGAAGATTACACTTCTTTTTCTTACAAGTAATTTCCCATGCAAACAAAACAATAGCTTCTAAGAAAAGTTAGGATCATTCTAATAATTTATTATTCAAATCAGATATTTCTTTGGCATTTTCCCACACTCTGTCATTGGAACTGTATATATACAAAGTAAACCATAATGTCATCAGAGTAATTATATTTCTGGGGAGTCTAATAACATTAACAGTAATAATGCCTAACCTTTAAGTAGAATGTGTAGTTTACATAGAACTTTCACATACATCATCTCATTAGACTCATGGCCCAATCCTTTAAGCCATTCATTACTATTCTCATTTGTAAGATAAGATAACTGAAGCTTAGAGAAGGCAGATTAGCTGGCCCAAATCACACAGTGACTTCGAGCTGGAAACCTAGGTTTTTGGAAGATACTTCCTTAACTCTTTCCTTTGGGAAATATCCAAAACAAAATGAACTTACATTGGGCTGGAGGCATCATCAAAGTGAAAGAATACTGCTAACGTCTAGCAGGTCCATTTGACCCTCCGCAAGGGTTGATGAACTATACCTTGTGGGCTAAATTCCAAAGCCCCCAGCCTATTTTTGTTCAGGTCCTCAAGCTAAGAATGCTGTTTATACTTTTTTTTAAAATAGTAAATAAACTTTATTTATCTGTTCTTCCAAGATGATGATGCTAAAAGTCACAGGTCTGCATACAATACAGTTTTGTATTGGCTATTTACAATTTATAGTAGTATTTTTTTCCTCTGAAAAATATAAGTACAAAAGCTAAGTAAACAATAAAGTACTGCCATTTGAAGTTATCAGATGTCATAGCTTAAAGAATTAGTCTTTAGCAAATATCCAACAGATCATTCTGGATAAAATAGTCAATTAAATGCTCTAATTTATCAGAAAAAAATCCACTAAGTTTCACCTCAAAATGTATCGCACAAGTCTTTAAAAAAAATCACCCTAAAAATAAATAGGAAAGGCAAGCAGTTCTTTAAAAGAGGGACAAAGAATGGAAGAAAGAAACATTAGGCGAGTCCATACTTTTAAGGATAATAAAACAAGCACACAAACAAACAACAAAGAAGCTGAGACACGAGTTATGTGGGCTGCAAAGCCTAAAATTCTTACTATCCGGCCTTTTATAGATTTTTCTGCCCTTTCTTTTACGGTATGGTATGTCTTGGGCACACCGGGAGGTGACTGCTTTCCTGGTAAATGCTATTACAGGCTGAAATCTTTGGGAGGAGGGTTTCCCAAGCTGTTTTCAGGGCACCTTTGGCAATACCTCCCAGAAAGTCTCTAGGGACTGACCCGTGCAGTTTCTGAAGCTAGGGAACTGATTCCAAGTGGAAAATATCTTCTAGCTGGGCTTGTCTCTCCAAGGATAGGCTGGCCACATCCCTTTGGTATTGTGTGTAGAAAAGCAATTTGGGAATTACTCTAAATTGCTGTTCTGAAATGGCTGACATACAGCCCCACATCAAGGTAGCCTAAAGAGCAGTTTTAAATAGTGACCACAAAAACTGTTTGGTTTTTCCATCCTCATATAATCATTCAGAGCAACTGTGTGAGAGAATGTAGTGGAAGCAGGGTTGCAGAACAGGTTTCCTTGTATTTAAAATACTTCGTTTAGCCCATTATATCCTCCATTTAAATAATTTAATATAAGACTCACAAGTGAAAGGTATAGTTGTTAAAGATAGCCTTACGACAGACTCTTTTGAACACCTACTCTGTGAAAGACCTTGTGCCCAAACCAAGGAATATAAAGATGAATAAGATACTATACTTGCCCTCAAGGACTTTATGGACTGGTGTGGTAAGCAGATGTGCAAATAATTAACACGTTATAGTATGTATTAAAGAGAAATTTAATAGAAAGATACAAATATGCTTTTGCCATTGAATGTTGCTGGGTCTTGATATCACCTATACCTCTTTTACTGTTAAAATGAGATTTAGAGGTATCCCTCTATCAGTGACAGGTCAGTGGAGGTCCAGTAAATTCTATAGACATTTACTAGGAACATACTGTATACGAGGCAGGCCTTTACCCTCTCCACTTAAGAAACGTTCTACAACTAAGATGGTAAGTGGCACCAACACCAATAACCATGTAAGTTTCCAATGAAGTGGTGTACCTGGAAATCCCACCACTGGATAATGGTGACTCCGAGAGTTACTGGCAGCAATTAAATGTTTGCTTTTTCAGTCCTGAGAAAGTTACAAGGAGTCCAGTACTAGTCCACATTTAGCACTCAAAGGTGTTTGGGAAAGTGGGTGGATTTGGCAGATAGAAATCACCAGGGCACTGGCATATGGGCACATATGGCTACATGACAGCTACTTGCGGTGGCTCTGTACTCAGTGTTTTGAATGCAAATGTGACCTTTATCTGCTGCCATCATAAACTGGTTTTGCTTTTTTACACGCCAGTTTTACCCACCCACTTTCAGATGTCACAAGCTTCTACTTCATACTGGAGCAAAATAATCATCCACACCAAAAGCATATCTACCCATTGCTATAATTTCTCTCATACTGAGCGATTCCAAGAAGAGCTTTTGCTAAACTGGTCCTCAGTCCCTGGATGTTATGCTGGTTGCAGCACAGATTTACTCTCTCACGCTCTGGAGTTTAGCTCTCAAGACATTTTGAGTTGTTACAGACTTCCAGATGAATTATGAGAAATTGGCAGTGGGAGCAGTGGAATCAAAATTAGAGAAGCAAAAAGTGTTGCTGCCAGGCCAAGTTCAAATGGAAATAGTCATTCTCCTTTTAGACCAATGAAAATATAGGTTTATGCAAAGCATTCAGAAAAGTAGGTCCTTTACTTGTATCACCCAACAAGTATTTCCTGAGTGCTTATCCTGGGTCTCTGTTGGTCATTGCAACATGCACCTGCTAGAATCTCTTTCACAGCAAGAAAGCCACATGAAGCTAAATAAGTTGGAAAAGTAAGAGGATTCTATTTCAAAGGTAAAAACAAAACTGATTTAAGATACTCCTGAATTATCATGTCTGTAGGAAGAAATGCAAATAGGCTCTAGCTTATTTGTAAGAAAGCTTATCCCATGCTGGGCTGCAAACACTGTACTGGGGAGAGATGCATTGATAGCCACCTACAGATGGACTATGACTGTAGGTGTGGAGACCTCTGGAAGGGACTGTTCTTTGAAGAGGGAGAGATTCAGAGGTACCAAGTGAAAATCACCTTTGCTTTTAGACTGTATCTGACTTGTCAATTTTTTTTTCTAATTCATTTTTAGGGCAGGTTGTTAATTAAAAGGCAGGACTTGTCTATGATTATACTAGATTATAATCTATACTCGTGATGAGTATGATGAGTATGGGAAAGGAAAGAATTGATCAACAAAAGTGGGCTGTATTTCGAGGACTTTCTTTGTGCTAATCTTTGTGGAGTTCAGTCAGAGCCACAGATGTCTTTTCTGGGATTTTTGACCCCCTTGCTCTCTGAGGCACACCACAGTTGCCCAATTAAAGAGGTAGCTGTAGGTACTTCAAAGAAGACAAATGCCAGGATCAGCTGTGAACTTGAGCAAATCACTTTATAACTTTTTACCTTTATAGGCACTGATGCAGTCATGTCTCTTTCTTTTTCAAATTAACCCTTACTCAAGACTCCATTCTTCATATTAGCAAGAAATCAAAAATCTTTGTCTTTTTCCTCCACTGAAAGTTTTCCAAAGTCACAAGGGCTTACACACTCTTAAGGGGAGGACTCTGGTGTCAACTCATGGTACCCACAGTGGTGTCCACTCAGTGGAGTGTAGTTGATGAAAGCATGAACTTTGTGACCAAATTTCCTGGGTATGAATGCTGACTTCACTACTTATTTCTTGTGCAATCTTGGACAAGTTACTTAACCTCTCTGTGCCTATTTTTCTTCTATGGTAAAATGTAGAGAATAATAGCATGTCTTCATTGGGTCATTGTAAGGATTGAATGAGTTAATGCATTTAAATTGCTTGGTGTGTGGCATAGACTAATGTTCAGAAAATAGTTGCTCTTATTATTATCATCTTCCTTGCTTCTCACTACGACAGTGTCATGGTAATACAGTTGAGACTCTGTTCTCTGCAGTCAGAGATACTGCCTTTTCTGTAGTTAGATCTTGTTGGTCTGGCACTGTGGTGGGTCGCCTACAATGATCCCTGCCTTGTATAATCCCCTCCCCTTGAGTGTGAGACAGACTTAGTGACTCAATTCTAATGACTAGATTATAGTAAGTGATGGCATGTTACTTCTGAGATTCGGTTACCAAAAGACTGTGGCTCCTGTCTTCGGCTGCCATTTTGTGGAGAGGCCCATGAAGTAAGAAACTGAGGGAAGTCTTTAGTCAACAGCCAGTGAGGAACTGAGGCCTACCAACCACTACTTGAGTGAGCCTGGCCAGCTGGGCCCCCTGGCCTCCCTAGTTGGCATTGGATTTGGAATCTCACTTAGTTCTCCATACCTCTCAGTGAAGCCTTCAGATGAGACCATAGCCCTGGCTGATATCTTGACTGAAACCTCTTGAGATCCCTTGAGTTGGAGGTACTAGGCTAAGCCACACCCAGATGCCTAACCTATAGATACCAAGGGATAAAATGTTTGTTGTTTTAAGCCAATAATTTTTGGGGTAAATTGTTAAGCAGCAATAAATAACTAATATATAGGCTCTAGAGATCCTCTGAGGGCAGATGAATGCCAAGTTCAGCCCAGGATGCTCCTATGTAGGCTACTCTCTAGTTGATGCTCCCATGCTCAGAATTTTTCCCCAAAAGTATAAGCACTGCAACAAGGAGTGAGATCTGCAGGAGCTTTGAGCATCAACCACACTGAAGATACTAGTCTTCCTACACAGAACCTTAGCTCTTTATCCTGAATCTTTTTCTTCAGCTCGAACTCTCATTTTCTTCAAAGCAATTGCATTTCGGAGATTTTAATGTCCTTTCCTGCCACTGGGACTTGGTTGAGTCTACCTTGATCCAACACACCAAGACCCACTAAGTTCAAATTTGAAAAGCCTAAGTGTTTTGTTTTGTTTTTTTCCCTCCCAGAATACTTAGTAATCTCAGAGAATGGCAACCAAAACTGAGTCACAAAAAGTTTCCCCACACTGAAATCCCAGAGTTTAAATGAGCCACTCAAGTTGGTAATCATTAAAAGGGGAGCAAAGTTCACCTTCTCTCTATTAATAAAAACAAAACCCACTCAAAAACAAAAATTGCAAATAAAATCACCCCTATGTAAACATACAACAAATTGTATCTGATACATATGAAGGGGAAATTATCCTCTTTAGCAACAAATGAGGGAGAATATGTGTTTATGATGTGGGGAAGACAAAGGTGCTTTGGCCATATGCCCACAGAACATATCACCTGACATCCCAATGTGTGTTGTTGTGAGAAATGCTGCTTCATGAAAGTCTAGAGGAGTTCTTGATGGGATTCCATTATTGATGTTGGTGTTGGTACTATTTTGATCCAGTCTGACAGTCTTCAGCTTTTCACTGTAGTATTTTGTACATTTATATTTAATGTAATTTCCTTAAAAAAGTGAGTTTAAATTCCTTTTCTGTGTGTGCTTTCTATTCTGGCTACTGGTCTATGTTTCATTTTCTTTGTAATTTTGACTTTTTTTGGATTTATTGAGTATTTTTATTATTCCATGTATTTCCTCTGTTAGCTTGGAATTTATATACTGTTTTACTATTATTTCAGTGTTAACCATAAGCATTCAGCCTATAAACTGGAGTTTAGCATCAATCGATCATTTTACCTTCCTCTGAAACAATAAGAAGACTTTAGAATACTTTGATTTCTTTCAATGTTCTCTTGACTTTTATGTTATTGTTGCCATTTATTTTAGTTATGTATATAATATCCAAACAAGACATTATTATTATTGCTATACATTCAATGCTCGTTAGGTTTACCTTCATATTTACCCTTTTTGTTGTTCTTCCTTTCTTCCTGCAGCTACAACCTTCTATTTGAGATTACATTCTTTCTGCTGAAAAATATTCATTGCGATTCATTTAGTGTAGGTCTGCTGAGGATATACATCATCTTCATTGTAGAAGGATATTTCCACTCAGTATAGAATTTTAGGCTGGCAGATATTTTTCTTTCAGCATTTTGAAGGTATTATTCTATAGTGTTCTGACTTCTAATATTGCTGCTGAGAGATAGGCTACAGATAGTCATGCTTTTGAAGATTATCTGTCTTTTTACCCCTGGCTATTTTTAAGATTTTTTCTTTATCTTTATCTTCCTGAAATTTACTAGAATATACCTAGGTGTAGGTTTATTTTTATTTATTCTACTTGGGATTTACTGGACTTCTTCAATCTGTGGATCGATGTCTTTCATTGGTTTTGGAAAATTCTCAGTCATTATCTCTTCAATTATTGTGCCCACCTCATTCACTCTTTCTTCTCCTTCTGGGACTTTAATCAACTATATCTTAGACCATGTCACTGAATTTCCCACACCTCCTATCCTATCTTCTTTGTTTTCATCCTTTTTGTTACTCTATGCTTTTTTCTAGGTAGACTCTTCTGACATACATTCTAGTTCATTAATCCTCTCTCTTCAATTGTACCTAATTTGCTGTTAAATGTGTTCACTTAGTTCTTAATTTTGTTTATTATAGTCTTCAGTTCTAGAAATTTTGGGGGTTGTTTTCAACTATCAAGTATTATTGCTATGTTGGGGTATAAGGAAAAATAGAACAGAATTGTTCAGGAAGATATAGGAGCAAGAAAAGTCTGGGAGGTAGGAGGGAGATTAGAGACTGGTGTAAATCCAGTCAGGTGAGGAGTGAAGTCCCAGGAGGCCAGCTAAGGCAGCAAAGAACAGGTAGATAGGATTCAGATTCATCAGCTCAGAAAGCCATCAAGAGAAGGTCTGGTGAGCAATAATTGACTTTGAGCCTAAGGGTAATTACTCTTCTTTATTATTATGCTGCCTGTTAAGGTGTCACAGTCTGGGGACAGGCACTAATGTAACTAGAAAGTAACAAGGCTCCCACAGCTGAAAGTAGTACCTAATTTAGACAAGAAAGCTAAAATTCCCTGCCAAAGGACAATAGAGACTGACGAAAGTTTTGCAGTGAAGCAAAGACATAATAAAAGTAATGTTAGTATTACTCTCTCTTGAGTACAATATTTGGCATAACCTTTCATTTTTTTACTCCCAGAAACTTTCACTATGAAAAAATGAATCTATTAAGGAATAAGGGAAGGAAGGAAGGTAGGAGTGAAGGCAGGAAGGGAGGCCAGGTTATAAACATAGAATGAGAAATGAGAATTAAATTAAAAACTTTAAATTCTCTTTATCAATATGAGCTATGTAACTGATTTTTTAAACAATTTCGGTCATTTTGCATTTTTATAACCTGCCTAAATGCTTGCAGGGCCTTCCTGCTGAGAAAACAACGCACGCTTAATTCATGCAATTTCTTTCTCCTGTTCATTGCCAACACATTTCAAAGATTCATATCTTAAAAAGAACCCAGCAGAATCATTAGAGAAATGCAAATATAGCTCAATTAATGTATATTCTGGGGCTAAAGCATTCTTGGAGGAAATCTGCTTTGTTAGGAATGACAGTGAATCTTTCCTTCATATTGGTGAGCTTAGGTAGTCAGAGGAGGAAGCAGCTGGAATGTTGGGAGGAAGAGGAGCTGTACTAGTTTTCTCATTGCTGAGTTGCTGGTGGGGACAGCATTAGAGATAGCTATTGGGTATTGAATCAACCCTCCCACAAAAAACATGTTCAAGTCCTAACCCTTGGTCCTGTGGGTGTAGTCACATTTGTAAATAGGACCTTTGTAGATATTATTAGTTAAGGTCTGGACTCATTTGTGAGTAGGTTATTCAAAGATCCTATTTAGATGAGGCCAAATTGAATCAGGATGGGTGTGGTGGTTTGACACTGTATGTATCCTGGAAAAACATGTTCTTAAAGTTAATCCATTCCTGTGGGTGTGGGCCCATTGTAAGTAGGACCTTTTGATGAGGCTACTTAGTTAAAGTGTGACCTAACTCATTCAAAATGGGTCTTAATCCTATTACTGGAGGCCTTTATAAAAGGAATGAAGACAGAGAGAGAGAGGGAGAGATAGATAGATAGGTAGATAGATAGATAGATAGATAGATAGATAGATAGATAGATAGAGAAACAAGAAGCTGAAATCAGTGAAACATGAAAGAGAAGGGAGAGACCAGCAGGTGCTGCCATGTGCAGGCAAAGGAGCCAAGGATCACTGGCAGCTGGTCTTTGGGAAGAAAGCATCACCTTGATGATGCCTCGATTTGGACATTTTCTTGACCTCAAAACTGTAAGCTAATAAGTTCCTACTGTTTAAGCCAGGCCATTTCATGGTATTTGCTTCAAGCAGCCTAGGAAACTAAAACAGTAGGCCTTAATCCATATGACTGGAGTACTTATAAAGAAAGGAAATTCAGATGCAGTTACTCAATAGAAGCCAGAAGGCAGTAGAAGCCAGGAATCAACAGAAATCAAAGGAGCAGATACAAGGAGAGAGAGATCACCATGAGATGGAGGGTTGTCAGAATACTACAGACTCTGACAGAAATCAAGCCCTGCCAATACCTTGATGTTGGATTTCTGGCCTTCAAAACCATAAGACAATAAATCCCTGTTGTTTAAGTGTGATATTTGTCATTGCAGCCCTGGAAAACTAAGACTGTGTTTTGGCATAGGGGTGTTGTTATTTACTGAAGCTCCTGTCATTCCAAAGCAGTAGAGGAACAAGTATGGTCTGGTGCCTGAGGCCATGGCAGATGGCCCAGAAGGCATGCATGTGAGGGCTGTGCGGTGGGCAGCCATGTTGACTCATTTACAAGCCACTTTGGGGCCAAAACTGACTGTAGGCATCAGCAAGTAGTTGTAGGGAAGTACCTGGGAGTCAGCAGACCTGATTTCTTCTCTGAGTTCTGCCACCAACCAATTAATAGCGTTAGGTAACTTGTCTATCCCTCAAAGCAGCAATTTCCACATCCTTAAAGTGAAAGTGTTGGAATAAATATTCTTGTACTAGTTTCCTAACTGCTAAAATACCATACAAGGGGTTGGCTTAACAACAGGAATTTATTGGCTCATAGTATCAGAGGCTAGAAAGCTCACTTCCTCTGTGGTTGCCAGTATCTTGTAGCTGACAGGCAGTCTTTGGGGTTCCTTGGCTTTTCTGTCACATGGCAATGCACATAGTAGTGTCTCCGTCTTTCTCTTCTGAGTTCTGTTGACTTCCAGTTCTTGCTTCTCCCCAGGGCTTCTCTCTGTAGCCTTTGCTATAACACCCCCAGTAACAGATTAAGATCCATCCTGATTCTGTTGACCATGCCACAACTAAAACCTCATCAAAAGGTCCTATTTACAGTGGAGAGGATGTGGAGAGATAGGAACACCTATTCACTGTCGGTGGGACTGTAGAATGGTACAGCCACGGTGGAGGACTGTTTGGCATTTCCTAAGGAAGTTGAATATAGACTTGCCATGGGACCTGGCAATGCCATTGTTAGGTATATACTCAGAAGAACTGAGAGCAGTGACATGAATAGACATCTGCACACTGATGTTCATAGCAGCGTTATTCACAATGGCAAAATTTGGAAACAACCTAGGTGTCCATCAATTGATAAATGGATAAACAAATTGTGGTGTATACACATGATGGAATATTATGCAGTAGTAAGAAGAAAAGAAGTTGTGAAACATATGACAACATGGATGAACCTGAAGGATATTATGTTGAGTGAAGCAAGCCAGACACAAAAGGACAAATGCTGTATGATTGTGCTATTATGAACTAAAGATATTAAGTAAACTCATGGAATTAATTATTAGAATAGGTCACCAGAAAATAGAATGAGGGTAGAGAATGGAAAGCTGATGGTTAATCTGTGCAGAGTTGGTCAAAAGGTTGTTTGTAAATTTTTGGTAATGAATGGAAATGGTAAGAGCACATCATGTTGTTTGTGACTAGCAGAGCTATTACATGGGTATGACAGTGGTTGAAAAAGAATGCCTGAGAACTTTATATTACTGAAGGAAAGTGAAACTATGTAACATGAGACTGCATAACATAGTGAAACCTCATGTAAAATGCAAATATGGGTGATAGTGCATATATAAGACTGTTTTTACAAAATATAAATACAAATAAACTAGAGAGAAGGAAACAGAATAGCAGCTATGTATGGCAAGGGGAAGCATAGAAAGATTGAGAGGTGATTAGTTTTGTTTGGTTGGTTTTTGTTTACTATTATTATTATTATTGGAATAATGAAAATGCTCTAAAAATGACTGGAATGATGAATGCACAACTATGTGATTATACCGAATACCATTGAATGTACACTTTGGATGTATATGCTATATTAATATGTAGCAGTAAAATTGATTTTAAAAAGGTCCTATTTATGATGGATTCACACCTATAGGAATAGATTAATATTAAGAATATGTTTTTCTGGAGTACGTAATTCAGTCCCCAACAGTTCTCTAATGTCCCTCTCAACTCTAAAAGTCTCTGATACTAACAATGTATTTCCATGCCTTATATTGTTCCTAACTCTGAAAACTTCAAAATGTTTATAATGATTTTGTGATCATCAGGGTAGGCTAAACATTTGCTGTATTAGAAACCATGCATGTGTCTCCAGACCTAGTTTTTATTCCTAGGTCTGGTTTTTGGAATGCTGGTGATAAACTAAGCCTGATTTATTATATGACCATCCTGTATGGGAAAAGACTGTAACTTTGGGTTCTTTGGTCAATCTTAAGAGATATAGTAGGGGGACGGATGTGGCTCGGGTGGTCGGGTGTCCGTCTTCCATACGGAGGGACCTGGGTTTGATCCCCGGGGCCTCCTGGTAAAAAGAAAAAAAAAAAGCAAAATATAGAAGGCAAGTGAGCCACCAGGCCCTGTGCATGGGTGCGCCGCCAGGCCCCGCGAGCCATGCAGCAAGATGATGACGT
>PVKH010029045.1:0-12729 GCA_004027955.1 Chaetophractus vellerosus | reverse complement strand
TCTGTTCCAGAAAAGTGGACTTGGTAGGTTTATCAAAAATCAGTTGACCACAGAGGTGAGGGTCTATTTCTGAACTCTCAATTAGATTCAATTGATCAATGTGTCTATCTTTATGCCAATACTATGCTGTTTTGACTACTGTAGCTTTATTATACACTTCAAGGTCAGGAAGTATAAGTCCTCCAATTTTGCTCCTCTTTTTTACAAAATTTTTAGCTGTTTGGGACCCCTTTCTCTTCCAAATAAATTTGGTAGTTGACTTTTCTATTTCTGTACAGTAGGCTGTTGGAATTTTGATTGGTATTCATTGAATCTATAAATCAATTTGAGTTGAATTGACATCATCACGATGTTTAGTCCTCCAATCCATGAACATGGAATGTACTTCCATTTGTTAAGGTCTTCTTTGATTTCTTTTAGCAATGTTTTGTAGTTTTCTGAATACAGATCCTTTATATTCCTGATGAAATTAATTTTTAGATATTTGAGTCTTTTTATTGCTACTGCAAATGGAATTCTTTTCTTGCTTTTCTCCTCAGCTTGCTCATTACTATTGTTTAGAAACAGTGATTTTTGCATGTTGATCTTGTATCCTGCCCCTTTGCTGAACTCATTTATTAGCTCCAATAGCTTTGTTGTAGCTATTTCAGGATTTTTAAAATAAGGATCATGTCATCTGCAAATAGTGAGAGTTTTGCTTTCTCTTTTCCAATGTGGATGCCTTTTATTTCTTTTTCTTGACTAATTGCTCTTGCTAGAATTTCTAGCAAAATGGTGAATAACAGTGGTGACAGTGGGCATGCTTTTCTTGTTCCTGATCTTAGAGGGAAAGCTTTTAACCTCTCCCCATTGAGTACAATGTTGACTGTGGGATTTTTATATATGCCCTTTATTATGTTGAGAAACTTTCCTTCTATACCTGTCTTTTGACATGTTTTTATCAAGAAAGGATGATAAATTTCATCAAATGCCTTTTCAGCATCAATTGAGAAGATCATGTAGTGTTTTTCTCTTTGATTTATTAATGTGGTAGATTATGTTAATTGATTTTCTTATGCTGGACCTCCCTTGCATACCAGGAAAAAACCCACTTGATCATGATGTGTAATTCTTTAAATGCTGTTGGATTTGATTTGCAAGTATTTTATTGAGAATTTTTGTGTCTGTGTTCATTAGAGAGATTAGTGTGTAGTTTTCTTTTCTTGTTGTATCTTATCTGGCTTTGGTCTTAAGGTAATATTGGCTTCATAAAATGTGTTGGATAATTTTCCCTCCTTTTCAATTTTTGGAAGAGTTTAAGAAAGATTGGTATTGATTCTTCTTGAAATGTTTGGTAGAATTCACCTGTGAAGTCATCTGGTCTTGGACTTTTCTTTTATGGAAGATGTTTGATGACTAATTCCATTTGTTTACTTGTGATTGGTTTGTTGAGTTCCTGTGTTTCTTGTAGAGTCAATGTAGGTTGTGCATATCTGAGAATTTGTCTATTTAATCTACATTTTCTAATTTGTTGGTCTATGTTTTCTCAAAATATCCTTTTATGATCCTTTTTATTTCTGAGTGGGTCAGTTGTAATGTCCCCCCTTTCATTCCTGATTTTATTTGCATCTTCTGTCTTTTTTTTCTTTGTTAGTCTGATTAAGGGTTTGTTAATTTTATTGATTTTCTCAAGGAACCAGCTTTTGGTTTTGTTGATTTTCTCTATTTTTTTCATTCTCAATTTCATTTATTTCTGTTCTACTAGTTGCTATTTCTTTCTTTCTGCTTGCTTTGGAATTGGTTTGATATTCTTTTTCTAGTTTCTCCAGTTGTTCATTTAGATCTTTGATTTAACTCTTTCTTCTTTTTTAATATAGGCATTTAGGGCTATACAATTCTCCCTCAGCACTGCCTTTACTGTATCCCATAAGTTTTGATAAGCTTTGTTCTAATTTTCACTCATCTCGAGATATCTACTAATTTCCCTTGAAATTTCTTCTTTAACTCACTGATTGTTTAGGAGTGTGTTGTTTAGCCTTCATATGTTTGCAAAATTTCCCCTTTCCCACATATTATTGATTTCCAGCTTCATTCCTTTATGATCAAAGAAGGTTCTTCAGTTTTCTCAAATGTATTGAGAGCTATGTTGTGGCCCAATATGTGGTTTTTCCTGGAGAAAAAACCATGAGCCCTTGAGAAGAGTGCATAACCTGCTGAATTAGGTTGCAATATTCTGTTTTCTTTTAAGTCCTTCTCTTTTATCATATTGTTCAAGTTCACTGTTTCCTTGTTGATCTTCTGTCTAGTTGTTCTATTGATGTGAATGGCATGTCGAAGTCTCCAACTATAACTGTAGAGACATCTATTTCTCCTTTCAGTTTTGCCAGAGTTTGCCTCATATATTTTGGTGCACCCTGGTTAAATGTATAGATATTTATGACTATTACTCCTTCTTGGTCAATTGCCACTTTTATTAATATATAATGACCTTCTGCAACTCATCACTTTTTTTGCATTTAAAGTCTGTTTTGTCTGACACCAGTATAGCTATCCCACCTCTCTTTTGGTTACTATTTGTGTGAAATATCTTTCCAACCTTTCATTTTTAGTCTATTTGCATCCATGGGTCTAAGGTGAGTCTCCTACAGACATCATATAGATGAGTCATGTTTTCTTATCCATTCTGTCAGTCTATGCCTTTTTTTTTTGTTACATATCCCCCACTTTCTGCTTGTTCTTGCTGTGTTCATCTTTGCATCCTTCTCTGTCTGCTTTGTCTCCCCCCATTGCGGCGAGGCGCTGAGTCAGCTCACTGCTCAGGCGGCTTGCCCCACTCGTGGTCAGCTCTGCTCTGCTCGTGGACGGCTCTGCTCTGTTCATGGGCAACTTGCCCTGCCCATGGCGGCTTTGCCCTGCTCGTGGCGGCTTTTTGCCCTGCCTACGGTGGCTCTGCCTCGCCCATGGTGGCTTGCCCTCTCAAGGCTTGGAGAGGCCCCGGGAACCGAACTCGGGGCCTCCCATGTGGTGAACCGGTGCCGTATCCACTGGGCTACAGCCGACCCCCAGTCTATGCCTTTTGATTGGGGAATTTAATCCATTAACATTCAATGTTTTTACTGTAAAGGCATTACTTACTTCAGCTATTTTATTCTTTAGCTTTCATATGTCAAATCTTATTTTTGTCCATATTTTTTCCCTTTTGGGTACCCTTTCTGATAGTCTTCACTTCTATACTCTCTTTAAGCCTCTCTTTCTTCTCTTTTCTTTTCTAGCAGCAGAATTCCCTTTAGTGTTTCCTGAAGAGCTGGATTCTTGTTTATCAACTCTCCTAATTTAAGTTTATCTGTGAATATTTTAAACTCACCATGATATTTGAATGACAGTTTTGCCAGATAAAGAATTGTTGGCAGGCAGTTTTTCTCTTCATACCACTGTCTCCTTACCTCCATAGTTTCTGAAGAGAAATCCACCAATTCTCACTGGATGTCCCTTGTATGTGATGTTTCATGTTTCCCTTGCTGCTTTCAGAATTTTTTTTTTATCTTTGGCATTTGGCATTCTGAATAGTATGTTTCTTGGGGTAGGTCTATCTGGATTTATTCTAGTTGGAGTATGTTGTCATTCCTGGACATGTGTATTCATGTCTATTATGAGAGTTGGGAAATTTTTAGCCATTATTTCCTCAAATATTCTTTCTGCCCCTTCTCTTTTCCTTCCGGAATTCCCATATCATGTATGTTGGTGCACTTCCTGCTATTATTCAACTCCCTGAGACCCTGCTCATTTTTTCCATTCTTTTCTCTCTCTTTTCAATTTCAGTTGTTCTTTCCTTTAAGTCACTGGTTCCTTCTTCCATAATTTCAAATCTGCTGTTGTGTGCCTGTGTTGTATTTTTAATCCCATTTATTGTGCCTTCCCTTCCTATAAACTGTGTTATTTTTCTATCCAAGATTTCAATTTGTTTCTTTTTGATAATCCAGTGTCTTCTTAATGTCTTTAATTTCTTTGGCCATGTTGTCCTTCAACTCCACGGTTTCATGTAGGAGATTTGTATGACTCTCATTGATTAGCTCTTTTAAGTCCTGTATCTCATCTGGAGTTATGATTTATTCCTTTGCCTGAGTCATATCTTCCTTAGTATGGCTTGTAATTTTTTGCTGATGTCTAGGCATCTGATTCTGCTGCTGAGTTTACTCTGATGTTCACTTTCTCTCTTTTGCTTAAGGATTTACTGTTTAGCAGCTGTGTGCTACTACTGTTCTTTGACTCTTGGTTAAACTTGTTTTAGGTATTTAGGATTGCCCCTGTTTAACTGCACCAATAATGAGATTTAGGCCATTTTCCAAGGGCCTTGGTGAGGGGGGCAGTAAAGGCACTGGCTTGTCTCTTTATTTATTATTTTCCCCTTTTTGTGAACTTTTCTGGTCTGGCCAGAATATGGCGCTCATTGGCAGACTGCTCAGCTCAGACCCCAGGTGCTAGGGGGGGAATGCATTCAGAATAACTGCAGTATATGTAATGCAGGCGGTGCAACTGCAATGTCTTCAGGTCTAGTCAAGCCTCATAAACTTTCTCAGAAGCTGTTCTCCCTTGGCCAGCCACACCTTCCCTCCCTCTGCCTCCCCAGCAACCAGTCCAAGGCAGTAGAGAGGGTGTTTGAAAAGGCAAATTATCTTTAGCTCCCTGCAGGCTCAGTACAAACAATGCTGTGGCCCCACCCAGGCTAGAAGTATGGGACCCCTCCAATGCAGCAGACCAAGTTTTCTGGCCAAAATCTGAATTTGCTGTAGGCTGTGTCCTTCCTTCTCTCCTTTCTTGTGGAAGAGGACCCCTGTCATCCTCTCAGTCAGCAACCACTGCAGTCCACAGTCACTGCAGTCGGCCAACTGCCATTTGCTCTGAAGGTGGGTGGGTGCCTGCTGCTGCTTTCACAGCTTTGCTCATGGAATTTTTCAGCCTGCTAAAATACCTTTCCTTCACCCTTCTCTCTTCTGGATGGAGTCTCGCTTCCCCAGCTCTCCTGAGTCCCAGATCAGCCCTTCAGACAGTCTCTGCCTGTCCTCTAGCTATTTTTTTTCTGGGAGAGAAATGATCCCTCTGCTTCTCTTATCCTTCATCTTCCCAGAAGTCTCAATCCATAGTTTTAATCAAATATTCTCAGAAGACCTGAGAGTAAATAAAGTAAGACAATACCCCTAGGACTGAAAAACAAACTTGACTAGATGAAGAATGTGTTTTTAATTCCAGTAGACTTTTGCAGGAAAGTAAGGAAAGTTGCTTGGTACCCCCTGAATCTTTAAAGGAAGCCATTCTTAAAGCTTTATACATCTTCTCTTACCAAAATGCCAACAAAATGGCTCAAATGATATATATTGGTGGGGAAATTTTCATAATGCTGCTACCTGTATTTATAATACAGGCATACCTCATTTTTCATGCTTCACAGATACTGAATTTTTTACAATATGAAATTTTGTGGCAACCTTGTGTCAAGCGAGTCTATGGGTGCCATATTTCCAACAATATTTTCTGTCTGTGTCACATTTTAATTAAGGTATGTATATTGTTTTTTTAGATATAATGCACCCTTAATAGACTACAGTATAGTGTAAAAACTTTTAAATGTGTGGAAAACCAAAAAGATTGTGTGACTTGCCTTATTGCAATATTTGCTTTATTGTAGCAGTCTGCAACAAAACCACAATATCTCCAAGGTATGCCTGTATATAAATAATATGTCAACAGGACATCTGAGGGAAAAATCCGTCCCAATTGCTAAAGCCTATACAGCACCACCCTCTGGTTCCTTTGAGCATTTACAACTAGACTTTAACTGCCACCCAGCATAAACTATAAACTATGTCCTAGTCATTGTCTTCTTATTCTCAGGATAGACAGAGTCTTTTCCTTGTCATAAGGCAGGTGCTAAAACTTTTAGAAAATATATTCCCACCTTGGGAAATGCCTTCAATTATTTCTAGTGACTCAGGCATTCATTTTACAAGGCAGGTCATTAAAACTCCAAGTTTCTAAAAACAAGTTAACATTATCATTGTCCCTACCACTCTCAACCCTCTGGAAAGGTAAAGGGAACAAATGGCATATTAAAACTTAAACTGTCTAAATTAACTGAGGACACGAGGTTACCTTGGCCTAAAGGTCTTCCACTGGCCCTTATGGCCATTCAAAGCACACATTTGGGGAAATATAAACTTTCTCCCTATGAAATTATCACTGGAAGACCTGTGTCCATTGGCCTCCCCCTTAACATTGATCCACTGCTTCCCCAGCAGGAGATAATGCAATATTATCAATCTCTGAAGACTTATGCAAAAGGTTATCTCCAACAGGTGAGGGATCCATTTTCAGATCTGACTCTCCCTTAGACTCCTCACATGCTAAATTCTTGCAATTGCGTATACTGGAAGTGAAATCAACACAAAACAGCCTTGAACCACAGTGGAAGGGACCTTACCAGGTACTCTTTACTTCTGACACTACAGTCAAACTAGAACGGAATTGAACCTTGGATTCACATTTTACAACCTAAAAAGGTTCTACTTTCTTTTTTTTTTTTTTAAAGACTTATTTATTTTATTACATATCACCCCTCCCCCCCGCTGCGGCGACGCGCCGAGACTGGTCACTGCGCAGGCGCGGCTTTCCCCGCTTGTGGGCGGCTTCTGCTTCTATTCACGGCCGGCTCTCAGTTCGCGGGTGGCTGGCTGCGCTCCATTTGCGGGTGACCTGCCCTGCCCGTGGCGGCTTTGCCCTGTCCGTGGCAGCTTTTTGCCCTGCCCACGGTGGCTCTGGCCTGCCCATGGCAGCTTGCCATTCTCAAGGTGGACTGCCCGCTAGGAGAGGTCCCCGGGAACCGAACCCGGGGCCTCCCATGTGGTATGCCGGCGCTCTATCCACTGGGCTATCCAGCCGGCCCCGGTTCTACTTTCTAATAGTTGGACCTGTGACAAAACATGAGACCTATACTAACATCTACTAGGATGAGAAGTAAATGGATTCACAAGGTGAGTAGCTTTCACCCAAGATCACAGAAAAAGACCCCATGAACCCCTGCATTCCTGTCATATTCTTTTTCATATTAGGCTCTACAATTATTTTTGCACTTTTATTGTTTCCCCACCCCATTTGCACACCTTTTCCATCTTGCTTAGAAAATACTACCATGAAAATTGTTCAAACCCTTTTCTCTTCTTTCTTTTTTCCTCCTTAAAATGGCCTGTATAGACAATGCTATCATTTATTTTTCTCAGGCCATTGCAAAATGGGGATAATCAAACTGTTGGATCTGTCATAACAAACCATGATCCATACATGATGCCAAAGACCCGACTGTTTTACCCATGGCCAATCACTCTTGAGTCCCAAATGCCACTTTAAAAATATTGCTTGCCCTTGATCTCAATCCCCTATCAAATAAGCTACTGTGGTAACTTATCTCCCCTGCCTCAAATTTGTGTAAACACCAGGAAGTCCTTCATTTATACCCTGTGACAAAGATAAGACAAAGATAACAACACAGCCATTAGCTGTGAACTGTTCTGCCCCACATCTCTGGGCAAACTGGCAAGATGCAAAAACTCCCAATATGACAAAAATGGCAAATAGCTTATTCATACATGTACAGGTGTCTATGAGATGACCTTAATATCTCTAGGGGAGGGCTGCACCCCTCCAGGGTTTATTTGTCTTTGTGGAGGAAATGAAAACTCTACTTGTTGGGTCACTCCTGGCATAGGTGGTTGGACAGTGACAGGACAATGCACCCTCTGACACCTTCTTGTTCCCTTAGAATTTCCTAAGAAGTCTGAAGCTTCACACTGGACTATCCCACTTCATTTACATTTCTGAGGCAAAAGCAAATTGCCTTGGTGGTGTCACTGATGCTGACTGGACCTCTTTGTTAGACTTTTATTATCTTGGTTGGGAGTTAATACCAATGAAATTAGAAATTTTTCTGTAACAGTAGGAGAAATTGCTGATTCCACTGCAAATGCTATTGCTGCACAACAAAAAGTCTTTAGGCTCTTTAGCTAGAGTTGTTTTAGATAATAGAATTGGGCTTGAATACTTGTTGGCTAAGCAAGGAGGAGTTTGTACTGTCATTAATATCACCTTCTGAGTTGGATAAACATTTCTGAGAAAGTAGAAATGCAGTTACATGAAATAGTCAAACAAACCACATGACTCAAAAAGTAAGTCTTTCCTTATGTTTGTATTTTATCTCTTTGATTTTATTTGATTTGGTCCTGAACTCTTTGGCTCAAAAGTATACTTCAAACATTGGACATTTTACTACTAACAGCAATCATAATAGTCTCCCTGATGTGCTGTATCCTCTCAAAAGCTTTAAATGTTTGCACACAGTCATCTTGCAAAATTGTGATTGTTCATCTAGAAAGACGGAAGTGCAAAGAGAACAAAACCTACCAACCTCTCAACACCTGTAACTTAGACTTAACTACCTATCAGAGCCATCTAGAACCAGCAGATGGTAACTGAGTGGCACTAATGCCTTACATTATGATTAAAAGGGGGGTATTAATAAATAAAATCTAGTAGGCTTAACCAGAAGCACCCTGTGCTAAGTGCCATGTCAGCAAAACCAAAATCTAAGGCTTTATTGCCTGTAAATGCCCAGCTTACCCGGAAAACAGATTTTAAATCAGCCAATCACCAATTGTCAAGTCCTTATTATTATGCCAGCTAACTTCCTCATTGCTAAGCAACCAACTGCACTAACCATATTAAGAAATGTAGTCTGGTCTGCATTAACCAATGGAAATTTTCTCCCAATGTACTCCTTTGTTATGTCTATAAAAGCCCACTCCTGTCTCTGTTCAGCAGAATTCCTTTCAACTTTGGAATCTCCCCAATTCCAGAAATGATACAGTAAAACTCTATGAGATCTATCCAAATTTCACTCATTTTTATTTAACAGTATATTCACAGTGTATGTATTTATTCACTAGTTGACTTGGGTTGTTTCCAGTTTTGGGAGGCTATGAATAAAGGTTCTTTCAACTTCCACAAACAAGTCTTTGTGGAATATAGTTTTCATTTCTCTAGGTAAATATCTGAGAATGGGAATCCTGGGTCATATCAGTGACTGTATAACTTTAGAAGAAAATTCCCTCCTGTTTTACAGAGTAAGTGTATCATCTGGGATCCTACAAACACTATATGAGAGTTCCAGTTACTCCACATCCTTTTAATAACACTTGGTATTGTCAGTCCTTTTCACCTTAGTCATCTTGCTTTCTGTGTAGAAGTATCACCTTTTGGTTTTAAATTGTAGTTCTGTAATGACTAATGAATTTTCTGCAAGCCTTTTGCCCATTTTAATTGCACTGTTTTTCTTATTATTGAATTGTCATAGATAAAATATCCTATGCACAAGTCCTTTATCAGATAAATGTTTTGAAACTATTTTGTCCATCAGTGTGCTCTCAAATGTTTAATAAATGACCCTCTAGGAAAAAGAAAAACAAAAATAACATGATTTGTCATGTTAACTGATTTCCATGGTGTAGAGACTTCCACCATAGCCAATTTTAATTTACCAATGTGACATTACTCAATGCAGAATAAGAAAGTAATTCCCACAATAAAGTCTCATAAGCCAATGCAAACTGGTCTCAGCATACTACTAACTAATTTTGTCCCAATCTGTGCCTTTGATTGTTTTATGAGTGTCATCAGAAGAGCAAGAATTATTACTTTTGATATATAGAATTTCACTCCCACAAATTTAGAAAGCTACCTACGGTGATCATTTACCACGGTTCTCAAATATTCCAGTTGTCTTTTCCTTCAGGAACATGGGAGGATGATGCATAGCCATGGCCATGAACTTACTTTGATCAAGTAAATGTGGAAACTTTAATAGCCAGAGTACAGTATGCTCTAGCCTCTTTCCATGCTGTGGTAATTGTGGAAGCATGTGTTGAGTTTACGTCTGCAATACCGTGACTACATAGAGCAGAGGAACTCCTGCTAAACCACATTGAATAAGTTATTAAGTGAAAATAAAATTTCTTATAGTGAAAATTTGGGGTTTCCTTGCTATTTTAGCATAACCTAACTTCTCCTGATACATACCAAAATAGCAATGAACTTGATATCTAAAATGGCAGAAAAATAGTATAGTTAGGTAGTAAAAAGTAACTATATATATATATATATATATATATACACACACACACGTAGCTTACCAATTTTTAATTAATTAAAATGTAACAAAAATATTGCAAATACTTTAAAGATAAGTTAAGATTTTATTTTACAATATTAAGGTTAACATAAATATAAACATTAGCACACATAAAGACAATTATCTTTCTGTTTAATAGAGCTTAGGATGTATATGGTAACAGATAGATGAAAGCTTTCTATGCATCCCTTTGAGAGACAGTATAACAAATTTAAATTACAAAGATACATCTTGTCTCCACAAAAAATATTCCTGTAAATTCTTGCCAGAAAAGCATATGAGCTATGTTTTAAGCAGCCCCTGCCTAATATCTTTCTTTGTAAAATGAATGAATACATATTCATTGAGTCACCTAACTTACTATGTAGTTAAGGAGGCAGAATAATGACCTTTATGATAAGTCACCTTTCAGAGATTGAATTCTCATAGATTAGACTGATATTTTTCTTTAGGTTTCAAACTGAAAAAAAAATAACAACTGAAAAAGAGCAAACTTTGTATATTTGTAGTTCCAAATCTATGTCCACCAAGGATTAAGGGTAATTATCCTGATAATTAAATATATACACTGACACTGGAAATGCATGAAAGTTAGGAAAATTTCCTGCCCAGACTCTGGATAATTGTTTTTAATTGCTAACAACAATATTTTCAATATATGATGATTATCAGAGTAATTTAATATTACTGTATAATCATATGATTAAGTAATAATATTGCACTGAGGAAGCAAATGTTTTGGGTATTACCAAAATAATTAACATTTAATATTCAGAAGGTAAAATATATTAATTCATATGTTTCCCTGTTAATATATATACTCAGGTCACCTTCATTAATTAGTAGTATGCTTTAAATATTGATTAATATTTTGTCATTTTACAGCATTCTAGTACTTTAAAGACCTATAAGCATAAAAAGCCATGAAAGTGGTCATAAGGGAAGTGAGTTTTCCTTTATGTCATCATGATATAAAAGTGCTATAGGGGCCGGCTCGATAGCCCAGTGGATAGGGTGCTGGCATACCACATGGGAGGCCCCGGGTTCGATTCCCAGGGACCTCTCCTAGCGGGCAGACCGCCTTGAGAATGGCAAGCCGCCATGGGTGGGCCGGAGCCACCGTGGGCAGGGCAAGAAGCTGCCACGGACAGGGCAAGAGCCGCCAGGGACAGGGCAGGTCGCCCACGGATGGAGCGCAGCCAGCCACCCTCGAACTGAAAGCCGGCCGTGAACGGATGCAGAGACCGCCCACAAGTGGGGAAAGCCGCGCCTGCGCAGTGACCACTCTCGGCGCATCGCCGCAGCGGGGGGAAGGGGAGATATGTAATAAAATAAATAAATCTTTAAAAAAAAAAGTGCTATAATTCCTCAAACACAATCATTAACAATGAGTTCATAGTTTCTTTCTACAAGAACTTTTTGAATAATTTGTAAATCACAACTTTTAAGGCATTAAAAATGTGCATTATTCCTAAACAACAGCTGGATTATTAAACAGAAGTAACATGAAGTGAAAAGTTATAGTAGGAAAAATGCAATTCAAAATCTAATATAGCAGGTAAATGATTACATTTCCATCTCAAAAGCTGTTCAACATATCAGCTATCCAACAAGCCTTTATAACTATATCCCCAAATGAACTGTCTCACATATGAAAGCAAGCTTCAATTGATACTGTTGGACTCAAATGACAATAAAAAATACTTGTTATTTTTTAGGTCCAATTCTATTATCTGAAATAAGAACTCCCTAGGAATAAGATGAAAGAAAATATGTGATTGAACAATCAATAAATATAAAGCACTAAAAAATTCCACATTGTTCTTATTTAAAAAAAGGACTACTCACTAGGTATTAGACTTCTTTTTGGAATTATAAAATAACCATTAAATGTTATCAATTATTAGAAAGAAAGAATATTACTATTTATATGTATAATTATTTGAATTTTATCATGGTTTACATTTGGCAGTAGATCTTCAGTAAATGCATGCTGTCTGGGTTCTTGGTGATTTAGTTTAGAAATATTAGTTGCATTTTGGTTAGTAAGAATTGTGGTCCAAAAATCTCACATTGCAAGATAGAATTAAAAGATTAATAATAGCTGGGTGGCACTTAAAGGTAAGTGTTCTTTTGCATACATCATTTCTTAATTTTCACAACTATTTGGGGAATGTGTATAAATTTTGAGGTTTAGAGAGGTTAAGTTTTTTGTCCAAATTTATTAGGTATATGACAGAACTGTTCTTTGGAATAAAAGTGTAGTTCCATTTATTCTGATGATTCTCAAAGTCAAAACATATACACTTGAATTTAAAAAAAAAAAAGATAAAATGGAATGCCCAACCCCAGTTAAACCTAATTGCCTTTTCCATGTCTGCTCAATACAGCTAAACATTGCTGGAGAACTATGCTGAATGGTCTCAATTTAAAAATGTCTATAAATCTCAAATAAAACTAAATAATTTTTGAAAATTCTAATGTGTTACTGTAGTATGTCTCCTTTCCTGTTCTCTGAG
>PVKH010029044.1:10000-12731 GCA_004027955.1 Chaetophractus vellerosus | reverse complement strand
TCTTCAAATTTTGCAAGTAGCATTGTTTATGTGCACATTTAGCATATTTTTATTCCTTTCATTTGAAAAAAAAATGAGTTCACTTGATTTTATGTCTGTTGTCCTTCATTTTACCTTGTTTTGCTTGCTTCAGTATGTTACTTTCCCTTAGATGTTGAGCCATGC
This sequence comes from Chaetophractus vellerosus, assembly GCA_004027955.1. Classification (NCBI taxonomy): domain Eukaryota; kingdom Metazoa; phylum Chordata; class Mammalia; order Cingulata; family Chlamyphoridae; genus Chaetophractus; species Chaetophractus vellerosus. The sequence continues at coordinate 12,566 of PVKH010029044.1, read as the reverse complement.
CATTCTCAGCCAATGCTCAGCCCTTGATAGGAAGAAGGCAATAGACTTTACAGAGAAATAGAAAAGTGTTAGCCACTGATCTCACCAAGATTATATTCTCTCTTAATAGAAGCTGTTGATAGATCTTGAACAGCTCCACACTTAGGGTGTTGACTTGTAGAATGAAATCCTCTGCACACAAGCACAGCAAAATATTTTGGTGAAAAGTAATTATCAGAAATGGTGGCACTAGTAAATTAGTTAACTACATTTCAGCATGAAGCTTGAGTTACCCTTGCCCATTCTTGTTCCAGACCCATCTGAAATCATCAGTTCAACTTAATGATGTCACAACATTTGCCAGACTGTAGGCACGGAAGGGAAGACATGGGACTGCTCCCATTGCTTGAGGTTTGAGGTTCCCCTCCTCTCTCCTTCTCTCTCTCTCTCTCTCCCTCTCTCTCTCTCTGCACAAATAGCCCATCTGTCTCACTCACTCAGAAACTATCTTTGAAACATTATTCTATGATTATAAGTGTTGTTCTCTAAAATTGTTCCTTAACTTTAGACTGTGTTTTGAAAATCAGGTTTTTAAAATCTCCCATATCTTTTTGATCCATTTACAATCTTGATAGTAGTAAATCCTGGAAGCAGCTCATCTCACTAAAGAGCTCAAATACTATCTCCATTCACTTACTAGAGGGTAACCTCTTGTGAAATACAGATAGCCTACTTAAAAAAAAAATCACAACAAAGAATCCAACCCCTCCCAACCTCTAATATTTTTCAAAGTGTGAATTGAAGAGGACTTAGAGACAGATGGGTCTGGATGATCAAGTTACCTGTTATAGCAGCACATCTGCCGGGGCAGTCAATCACTGTGATGGCTCTGACAGGTCGATGGAGCCTGAGCAAGAACGGCTAATGCAGACAGAAGAACGGCTGGGGAAGGGGAGACCTCCTGCCTGTCTCCTGGGTTTGACTGGTCTGAAAGCTGTACTTGAATTTGCTCTGGTTAAAAATGTCTGTCTATCGAGCAATGATATTAGATGAAAGATATGTGCTCCTAATTTTTTTTTTAAAGCCAACATATTGAACACATATGATTGGGAATGATTCGATTAGCACTTTCAAGCTGTCTGTCAATATTTGGTCGTATTGGGGGGAGTGCACGGGGAGTGTGGGGTGAATAAGATTAGGGAAAGAAGAGGTTGGAGATAGTTTCAAAACTCTTTTTTTCTCTAGAAGAGTCAAAAAAGGAGAAATTCCAGAAGCAGTGCCTATCTCTCAGAGCTCAGTATAATAAAAATTTGTATTGAATAGAACAAAGACAACTTTAAGATTTCAAGAAGCAAAATTAACTAAATTTATGGAGGCATGCTATTTTATTTTTTACTCTATATCTGATCTTCTCCACTTTCAATAACAAAGTGCGTCATATTTATCAAGCCTAATAGATCCAAATATTTGGCAATAGCATGCACTAGGAAATATGGAGCAAATGCTTCCAAGATTTCACAATTGAAAGGATGTGTTTCAGATAAGTGCAGCATTCACGGCACCATTTGTATGACACATTTATAAAAATGCAGATGTTGGAAAACAATAGAACCTCTAAATGTCTTGATTCCTTCCAATGACTAATTAATCAGTTACTAAAATTGTCTGACACTAAAGCAGAGCTAGAAAGAAAAAAGATCCTGTGTCTCAAACATATACCTAAATGGTGGGTAATGGCAACAATTGTCAACAAGCAATATCTAGAAAGCAAGTTAAATTTATGGTTAGCTAAATTTATGTGTTCATGCATATATGAAAGTGTATTCATTTTTGTATATATGTATGCATATTTGTATTTATGATTAGAATACACATATTTATGTGCCTAATGGTTAGAATATATATTTCTTTGTAAAGTAAAAGAAAAAATATTCCATAAGATAAGCATTATTATTACCCCACTGTGCAACTACAGTGAGCAAACATTGCTGAAAAAAGGGGCAAAATGTTAATACATGCAGAACTGCTGTTAGTAGCGATTTTCTCCACAATGCCAAACTGATGGGGATTCGTGAAAGAGCCATTAAACAGATGCGTTGCTTTTCAATACATTCCTCAAGTATTTTTGCTCCCTCATCCACATTTTTAGTAAATGATGCTAAATGTTTTCAAAATATTACTATATTGGCTTTTTTTACTTGAATTTTTTAAGTGGACTCATATTTAGCAGCAGATGGTTTGAGATACCGGAACTGAAACGGAGTTAGTTATTTGGGTTCAAGCTAGAACAAAATCTCATACCTCAGTTTGTGGGATAGTGGAGATCAGAGCAGAAATCCCTATGTTGGGGGAAAAAAACCCACACAAATCATAAACAGAGATTTTTCTAAATAAGAATTCTATCTCATTACAGAAATAAATCCACATTTCAATTCTTGCTAAGAATATATTGACTCTAAATCTTTTAGAGCCTTTAAAATAGGTATGTGCTCAGTGATATTTTTGTAGAAAAATGTCTGTTTAGAAAACCACTTTCCAAATAATAGCTTTAATACTGATTTAGCTAAAAATACTCAGAAGATAAGTA
>PVKH010029044.1:0-5000 GCA_004027955.1 Chaetophractus vellerosus | reverse complement strand
TGTTTTGCTGGTTGTTTGTTTTTGTACTTTCAGGAAGCACTGGGAACCAAATCAGGGACTTCCCATGTGGGAGGCAGGCGCTTAACTGCTTGAGCCAAATCCGCTCCTTCACTCTTATCTTTTAATACTTGGTGCAATGATTACCCACCCAGTTTTCTCTCTGTATTTATTTTGCCTTCAAATCAATCTTCTTGTTTGGGGTATTAAGCACCCACAAATAATAGAAGTATTTCCAGTAAAATATCCCCAATTCTCGGCTCTTTGGTTAAAAAGACAGCAATTTTTTCCCTGTTCTACATCAGAATGCCTTTCTGTATGCAGTTCAAAATAGCTTTGGCCTTTTGGGCTGTGCTATCACTCTGTAAACTCATATAATAGTATTGAGCTTGTATCTAGCACTCCATGTTTTCAAAGCATTTTACCATTATTGATTCTCTATACACACAATATCCAAGCAAAAGCAATCTGGGTGGATCTTGACAATACTAATTTTATTGCTGTGGAAACTGACAGAGATACTGCCACTTGTCCAGCCATCAGGAACTCAGTGGCAAAGAGCACACTGCCATGCCAAATGGTGGTGCATTCCACTGACTGAGTTACTCATCAGGTAAACATTGGCAATGAGCAGGCAGATCTTTTGTATGCTAAGAAGACAGAATAGCTTAATGGATAGCATGGATACCATGTGCTCAATGGTTAAGTAAACCTCTCTCTCATTCTCTTTCTCTTTTTGGTACACACACACACATACACACACCCTAGAGCCAGGCTAGTTTCAAACGCCTGCTTCCCCACTTACTAATTATGTCACCTTGAGCAAGTCACTTACACTCTCTGGTCCTTAATGTTCTAGTGCATACAATGAAGGGAGTCATCTCATACTGTGGTTGTGAGAATGAGAAGAGCAGTAATGCCCAATGAAGTACATATTCAAAAAATGCTATTTCTCTGTGTTGCCTGTTCCTTTTCTTTTCTTTTTAATTTCTTTTGTGGGTTGATACTGATGTTTGGTGTTCTGGAGCTATATTCATTTGCAACTTCCAAAACTAAAGCCCATGTGGCAGTTTGATATTATTGATGACTTCCAAATGGAAATATTGGTTATGTTTGTAAACTGCTCTCTTCCTCTGGGTGTGATACCCTTTGATTGTATTAAATTCAGAGGTTTCACTTTAATTTGACTAAATTGAGATTAGGGCTTTAATTTGGCCACGTCAGTAGGATATTGGATCCCCGTCCCACTTGGTGGACAGACACTCATACAGAAAAGGACATGGCAGAGGAGAGAGCTGAGTTTTGATGCTGGAGCCCTGAGGAGAAAGCCGAGCCATTCATCTGACAGTTTACAGCTGGCCTTGTGGAGAAAGCAGAGCAGCTGAGCTCAGAATGAGATGAGCCCCAGGAAGAGACATGAGCCTTATGCCAGCCTACATCTGAGATCAGAAGAAGCTAAGACAATGGAGCCTTAGGAGGAAGAGGAAGGCTGAACCCTCGCAGAGACTGGCAGCCATATTGCTCCAACATGTGGCAAGACACTTTGGTGAGGGGAGTAACATGATTTATGGCTTTATGACTGTAAGCTTCTACCCCAAATAAATACCCTTTATAAAAGCCAACAGATTTCTGGTACTTTGCATCAGCACCCGTTTGGCTGACTAATACAATCCAATATTATATTTTTCCTTAACTGCTCAACTACCTGGTTTTTCATTGTTTCATTCTTTTTCATTGTTGTTGGTTTTTTTTTTTTAAGTACTGGGACTGGGGATTGAATCATATGTAAGAAGCTGGAGCTCAATCACTGAGCCATATCAGCTCCCCTTGATTTTTCATTTGTTTGTTTGTTTGTTTGTTTGTTTTTTGGCTTTTTTTTTTTTTTTTTTTTTTTTTTTTTTTTTTTTTTTTTTTTTTTTTTTTTTGGCTTTAGGAGGCACCAGGAACCAAACCTGGGACTTCCCTTGTGGGAAGCAAGTGCTCAACTGCCTGAGCCACATCTGCTCCCCTCACCTATCCCTTTTAAAGGCCTTAGCTAATGTTTCTCTGTTCCTGATGGCACTTGAAAACAGCTTTTGTTCTTTTGAGAGCTATTTATCAGTGAATGTGGGAAATCTGACCTCATACTGCCCACCTCCCACCAGTAACTTTTTTTCTCCATAGGCTGCAGTGAAGGTACTTATTTAATTTATCAAAAAATTATTTAATAATCCCCTAGTATGTTCTGGGGATGGTTCTATGCCAAAGGGATACAATAGTGAACAAAGACAAAATCCCTGTTTCCTGGAGCTTTCAATCTATTGGGATTATACTGTTTATTGATAATACCAAAGAGCACATTTCAGAGCTGCAGCTACCTACAAAGTTTCTCATTCCAGTCACTTTAAACACCTGGATGGAAATAAATGTTGTGTGTTCACTGCAAGTTCTGCCTGGTAAGGCTAGGGAGTGTTCTAGGCCTAAAGAGTAATAGATCTAGATACTAGAATCATACATATACATATATATACAGATTTCTTTCATAGGCAAATTATACAAATTGGCTAGGACTAATCAGTAAGAGTCTATATGGTATCACAAAACTGATATGTATGCAATATAAAGCTCACTGAATAGCAGTCATAAATCTGATTACAGATAGTACATAAGTTGGTTTAAGATTATTTTAATATCATGCTCTCATTTTAAAAATTGCATTTTTTTCACTAAAATATTTCTCTAGTAATACCTTCTGCAACTTCTCCCTTGACAAAAATTCTCTCTCTCTCTTTAGCTCTCTCTTACACACACTCACACACACACACATACATACACATACACACACGCCATTTTCTACCTATATCCTGATCTCTGCAATCGTCCCCATTCCTTGCCATTTTTTAAAACACATTTCTCTAGATCAAGATCAAAATGACTTTTCACATAGGTCATCTTGAGTTCTTGCAAGACGGTAACTTCATTCTTATTTTGCTTTGGAAAGAGTGACTAGAAGTATGAATTATAAGATGTATATCTTCACTGAGATACTGAGTATATAAGAGGTTTCATTCTATGCAGAATGTCTATATTACTTTATTATTACAGCTAATAAATTATACTAATCATATTTGATATGTTACTATGTGCCAGTTATGGTTCTAAACATTTTACATGAATTATCTTTTTTTACATTTCACAATAATAAAATAGTAAGCACTCTTATCAACTTTGTTGTATAGAGGAGAACACAGAGGTCACACACTCATGGGTAGTGGAATGATTACTTGATGCCAGATCTATTTAACATTATAACCTGTACTTTAACCACAGAAACAGACTGCCTCTCAATTGTTATCTATTTAGAAAAATATGTGATTCATTGCTCATAGCAATGCATAATAACAATAGCTTTAAGACTTCTCTGAGTCATTCAGAAAGGTGTTTTGTTTGTTTTGTTTTTCAACAGAGATGAGATTAGATTTCGCAGTTTCTGGTTTTCTAATTTTTAAACAGCTCTACAACTATTAGGTGGGCAAAATGTAAATAAATTGTAGTGCAGCCCAGAAATGACAATTTTAATTGGTATATGCATTTCATTCAAAAATCAGATGACTAAAACTTATGAGAAAATTACTTTTATGGCTACTTCCATTAGTTATTTGACTTAATTGTGCTTGAAATAAAACCAATTTTAGAAGATCTCAACAAATCAATAACTAGTAGAGAGATTCAAGCAGTCATCAAATCCTCCCAGCAACGAAAAGCTCAGGAACATATGGTTTCATGGGGAATTTTACCAAACATTCCAAGAAGTGTTAACACCAATCTTGCTCAAAAACTTTAAAAAAATTCAAGAGGAAGTAAGTCTCCATAATTCATTCCATAAGGCCAACATTGCCCTAATACCAAAGCCAGATAAAGATACCACAAGAAGAGAAAATTACAGACCAATATCCCATGTGAATACAAATGCAAAAATCCTTAACAAAATACTAGCAAACCAATTCCAACAGTATATTGAAAGAATTATACACCATGATCAAGTGGGAATTATCCCTGGTATGCAAGTGTGGTCTAACATAAGAAACTCAATTAATGCAATAAAGCACATTAACAAAATGAAGGGGAAAAAAAACATGGTCATCTCAAATGATACAGAAAAGGCATTAGACAAAAATCAGCACCTCTTCTTGATTAAAACACTTAGCAAACTAAGAATAGAAGGAAATTTCCCCAACATACTAAAGGGCATATATGAAAAACTCACACCTAACATCATATTTAATGGTAAAAGACTGAAAGCTTTCCCTCTAAGAATAAAAATAAAAAAGGATGCCCACTGTCACTACCGCTATTCAACATTGTACTGGGAGTTCCAGCCAGAGCAATTAGGCATGAAAAATAAATAAAGGCATCCAAATTGGAGAGGAAGACATAAAACTTTCCCTCTTTGCAGTTGACATGATCTTATATACAGGAAATCCTTAAAAATACACACAAAATCCCCTAGACCTAATACATAAATTCAGCAAAGTGGCAGGATACAAGATCAACATGCTAAAAAAAAATCAGTAGTATGTCTATACACTAGCAATGAATAATTGGAGGAAGAAATCAAGAAAAAAATCCATTTACAATAGCAAATAAAAGAATCAAATATCTAGGAATAAATCTAACTAAGGCTGTAAAAGACTTATATGTAGAAAACTAAGTAGATCTAAATAAATATAAGGACATTCTGTGTTCATGAGTTGGAAGATGAAATATTAAGATGCCAATTCCACCCAAAGCAATATACAAATTCAATGCAATCCAAATCAAAATTCCAACTATGTTCTTTTAAAAGATGTGTGGCTGAGGATGTGTGACTGAAGGGTGGAGACTGAAGTGGTGGGAGTGCTCTTGTCACAGAGTGGAGGGGAGGTGTCACAGCTTGGGGGTGAGGGTTGGGGTGCATTCAGGGGGGTGTATTTATGGGGGGTCTCGGGGATGTGTGGGACTGTTCTTTCTGTAGTGGTGTAGAG
>PVKH010029043.1:0-12739 GCA_004027955.1 Chaetophractus vellerosus | reverse complement strand
GTGTAATTTCTGGTGTCCAGTCTATTTCATGACACTTTCCTCTTATCACTCTCAGGCAGCCCTCCTTTTATCATTTAATTTTCAAAGAAGCTTTGGGTCACAGCAGAGCCACAGACAAAATACAAGACATTCTTATGTACTCAACCCCCTCCTCCATTTCTCCCCATACTGAAATCGTTTTGTATGTGAATGGCAGCCCTAACATAACTGACATACAGATAGTGAAACATAATTCCTCAACATTGTCATTGGTCCACATCGAGGTCCCCATTTTAGATCGTACACTTTTGTAATTTTTGATGCCTGTCATCTTGTCCCGTATCCACCACTGCAAGGCAATGGAAAACACTTCCACGGGCCATCAAACGGCCTATATTCGATCTGCCGTGTCCCTCCCCACCACCCCTGGGCCCACAACACCCTCCGGCTCAACTCCCCGGATGACAGGATTCAGATTCCCGACATAGAGTGTCCTGGCTCACTAGGAACTGGTTATTTCTGATTCATGTGATTAAGAAGTAGAAGCCAAGAAGAGACATAATTTGGGGGAAGGAGTGATGTGAGCATGTGGACATTGAAATGTTTTCACTTGTGATTAGAAATATCCATAGGCAGAACCAGTGGAAAAAGAAAGACTGTTAAGAAAATTTTGCCTATTCTAACATAGGTTCTTCATGGGGAACAGTACTTGGAGTTATATAAACCACTTCCCAGAACAGGTGAGTTCTTGATACACTAATTCCATAATCATTCTATAATTTTCTTTTTTTTTTTCCTGAGAAGTTTGTCTGTTTTAATATAATTGAATATTTAATTTTTCCCCACAGTAATCAAAGCAAACATTTTATCATTTTAATCCTTGGTATAGCAAACAATTCCAGAAATGTAAGAAAGTCTGATTTGGAAATATTACATAGAAAAAGGCTGAATTAACAAATAAATTACAATGTTTAAGTTTTTTTTCTTATAAGTATACATTGACATATACTTAACTGATAGCAGCACTGCTGGTTTTAAGTTGTTTTATTTTCTAATTAACTTTCCAAACTGGAAGGTTATACTAGAGTGACCTAGTATAACATCCTAATTATTTTTTGTGCATTTCGGCTATTACAGTAGGTTGATGTTAACTAGTGCTGGTTTTGGTAACTTTATGACTTTATCCTTTAATAGTCTTATAATGAATTACTTCAAAATGCTAACATTCTATCTTTATTGATATATTAACAACTGAAAGAAGCATTTTTGTATGTGTTCTAAACTTAGTCATTATGTATAGTAAGCTATGATTCCTGTGATTGTGGGTTTTCATTCTTTTCTAGGTTTTTATCTTGGTACTGATTTTCATAAAGCAAGAACTGCTAAAATACAGCATTTCTTATAATTATTTTTTTTCCTATTTTCTTTTAGAGAAAATAAAACCAAGTCAGTCTTAATAATCATTTTTATTTTTCCCAATAATCTCCTTTTATTCTTTCACTCTAATTTGGTATATTTATTTTGTTTCTCTACTCTGATGTTAGATATTGCCTAATTATATACCAGCCATAAAAGTGGCAAAATACAAAAAAAGGAGTGTTTTATTTCTCATTTCGCATTATATGATGTAGGGGTCAGGAAGTAACTAGAATCCTATGTTAATTGTTTCCTACCCTTTTTAATTTTACTAAAAAAGTTAAGAAATTTTATTCCAGTGTTAGTGTGATAACATAAGTTTTCACATAGTGTGGTGACTGTGCATTTGCAAATACCTGCTGAATACCTAACATGTGCAAGGTACTGTTTTAGATATTAGATTATTTCTGAACCTGGTTGCATATTAAAATTGCCTAAGTTATTACATTATATTGTATTACCTATTAATTTTAATAAAATATGGATTCTGGATCCCATGGAGATCATGTGTATGTGCTTTGTGATTGTGTGTTTGTGGTAAATGGAGAGTAGGAAGCACCCCATGTGTTTCATGTGCAACCATCCAAACACGGGTTCAGTTGGGAATCATTGTTAATAAAGGAAGTAGAAATGCATAAAATCCCTGCCTTTAGGGATTTTAAAGCATGAAGAGAAAAATGAGACATATACACTGAAATGGTTACCACTGAAAAGTGATGTAAGTAGGAAGTTGTAGATAATATTTTTCTTAATTACCTGTTCCTCCTAAGCTCAAGTTACATTTTTCTTGAATTACTTTTCTTCAATAACTCCTACGCATTTTCTTTAAGTGGTTTTAAAGTTAAGTCTCTGGTAAATGTGAACATTCAAAATTCAGGTACTTGTGGTTTGGAACCTTTTTAAACTACAGAAAACCAAGGATGACTAATGTATATAATATTTCCATAAAACACACCACTTGATGATGCATTGGACAGTTAAAAAGTTAAGAGTGCTTAACTTTCTACTAGCCTCAAGTATCAAGAGACTGATGTCAGCATCTCTGCATCATTTGCTAGCTACAGTGGTACCATTATAGATATCGTTTTATAAATACTGCTGATTTACTCTTCATCCTGATTATTTAAAAAAGAACCACTAGATGGCGTGAAAGAAATCTAACCGCAGTACTTTATTTTCCTCCAAAAAACCAGTACGTTCTAGTCCGGGATGTGCTGGTCTCTAAATTTTCTGGGTTGAAGAGGTTGATCTTTATTATATTTCCATCTTATTCTTTAATTATTAGACTCACTTGTTTCTCGAGATAGTTTCTATTATAATAGCAAATCAATACTTTATTTCATCTGGAAAGTGAAATTGGTAATGTCACTAACCTTGATTCTCTCACAGGGCATATATGGCCATCAACTTTTAGTATATGTAAAAGTGCTTTTTGAATAGTTAAGCATTATGAAGATGTAATATTATGCCAGATTCTCAAATTAGAATCTCATAGAGCTGCAGTTTGATTGTCAGGGTAGATTTAAAACTCTTTTCTCCCTGAATAATACTCATATTGAAGTAGATTTTAAATAAACTTATAACATGATATATGCTCATTATAGAAAATTTGGAAACCACAGAAAAGTATAGCAAGAAAACAATGGTCTGTAATATTTATTCACTCATTTAGTATTTATTAAACCTATTCTGTGGTAGACATTCTGCTAAGGATTGGTAATATAACCACGAAAAAGACATTATCTTTGCTTACACAGAGCTTAGAGACTGTGTAATGATGAATAGAGATAGTGGACAATGATAAACATTGTATAATATGTAATAATAGAAGAGATATAGGTGTGCCACAAGAGCACATAGGAAGAGTCCCTACCTGGAATTGAGCTTGAGTGGTTGGTGAAAGCTTCCTGATAGAAATGAAATCTAAACTGAAATATGAAGGATGAATTAGGTGTTAACTACGTAAAGAGGAGGGTGAAAAATGTTTCAGGGAAAGAAAACGTGTAAAAGTTTGGAAGTGAGAAAGATCATTGGCTGTTAGAGGAACTGAAAAGAATTCAGGCTTGCTTAAAGATAAATTGGGTAGGGTAGCAAGGCATGAGAATAGAGAAGGTAAGCAGGGTCATGAAAGGCCTTGAAAGTCAGGTTAAGGCTTTTGGATTTTATTCTAAAGGCAGTGGTTGGCCACTGAAGGGCTTTAAGCAGGAGAGAGAACAGATTTGGATTTTAGAAAGCATCACTCTGATTTATCTTTGTTATGCTTGCATTATGTGGGAATGGAATGGAGGAAAGGAGTTTGTACGAGACTGTGGAGATAATCTAAGTAAGATGCCATGTTGATTCAACCAGGATGGTGGCCATGGGGATGGGTGCAAGTGGAGGAACTGTAGAGATATTTAGGGAGTAGGCCTTGGTGTTTGGATGTGGAAGATGTGGCCCTCATTCAATCATTTATTGAATGTTTACTAAATTCTGGGCATTCTGCTTGGGGCAGTGAATAAATGCAGACAGAAACAGATCTGGACCTTGCCTCCATCTAGTTGGGGGAGGGTGCAGCCAATAATCAAATAACTACAGAAATAAATGTAAAATGTACATGTAAGTGTTAACAGTTGAAACATACATGATGCCATTAGAACTTAAAATAGATGGATTTGACATAATCAGGTTGGTCAGGGAAATATTTTCTGAGAAACTGACATGAGTAAAAATTTGAAAGAAGGATTTCAGCTAGATAAGATGTTAGGAAAGAGGGAAGCAAAGAGTCTTCCTGGAAAAGCCAACAACCTGAGGAAAGGCCCTTGAGGTAAGGAGTATGACTAAGGAGGAACAAAAGAAGTCCAGGATGGCTAGAGAGACTGACAATTGTGGTGGGAAATGGTATCATGTAGATCATGTCAGGGAATTTGACTTTTATCCTAAGAGCCTTGGAAAGTGGTGTTGGAAGAGCAGTTAGTTGTATCATCTGATTTGGGATTGGGTTAAAGATCACTTGAGACATAATGTGGAGAATGTTTTAAAGTTGGTCAGAGTGGGTGTGCAGGTACTCAGTTAGAAGTCTGTTGTGGTAGTTCAGGTGAAATGATGGTAACTTGGATTAAGGTGGAGGAGATTGAGAAAAGTAGGTGGATCAGAGAGCTATTTAGGAGGCTTCTTTTTTTACCATCTTTCACATGCAGAGAGTTACTAAGTTCTTTGATTCTCTCCCTTAAATGTTTCTAGAATACTATTTCCAGTCACCCTCACTTCCACTTCTTTTTTCAGGCCACCATTATCTCTCATCCTCTAAGTTTTTTCTGTGCTTCCATTCTCTCCATTCTTGCTACCTCAGGTACATTCACGTCACTGTAGCCAAAATGTTATTTCCAAAATGCAAATGTATTTGTCACTCCCATATTTAAAATCCCAAATGACTATCCATAGACTTCTGGATAGAGTCGAAAGGTTTTAGTATATTCTAGCTTCTACCTTCCTCCATCCTCACGTCTTGCCACTTGGTTATTCTTAATTTTATGAGTCAGGAATAATACTGGAGTTTCTGGCTTGGGCAGCTGGGTGGATGGCATCATTCATTGGTATAGGGAACCAAAGAGAAAAGGGAGTTTTGAGAGAAAGATGATAAGTTCATCCCCAGATAATAATAATCCTTTAAGATACCATGAGTTAAATGATAAGAAGAAAATGAGTCCATAGAAGAAGAGAGTGATTAAAAGAAACAAAATCTCATTAAAGCCAGGAGAATTGAGAGTTGAGAAGGAAAGGGGTAAGTGCGTTGGTTGTATGCTCAACAAATGTTTCTTGAATGGCAAAGTTAAAAGAGACTAGGACATCATTGAAATTGAAAATTGTTATTTTTTAACCTAATTTATTTGACTTATTGATGTTTTAATTTTAGTAATGCGGGTATTCTGATTGCTTTATTTATTTTTTTCTTTTACTTTTCATTGCAGGAAAATTACAAAATGAAGCAATAGTTGCTGATATCCTAGATAAAGGATCCGGTTTAGTAATTCTTTTGGATGGTAACTCATTTACAGTTCTCTTAGTAACATTGTTAGATCTGTAGGCTTTGTATGTAACATAATACTTCATCATGAAAGTTGATTAAAAAGTTTGTATTTATTTTCTAGTTTGTGAAAAAGCACAATAAGCATTCTAAAAATTAAGAAGCTCTTTTAGAAAAATAAAGGTGGAGAGGGAGAAGAAAGTAGACTGGAGTGGGTGTTGGAAAAGGGCATTTCAGGAGATTCAAAACAATATAACCAAAATACAAAGGTGAGTATGTGACTTGAATGGAGAGCACAGAGGAAAATTATGCTTAATGGAGTGTGTTTTCAGCTGGAAGGAAAATATAAGCAGCCCTCAATTGATAAATAGGCTTTATTGTAGATATTCTTTTCTTTGTTGGCTTTTTGGAGCTTGGAACAAATGTGACCACTGAATCACTCATATATGGTGGTTGGGTTCCTGGCCTTACCTGTTTTGCTCATAATGTGCTTTAAACACCATAGTCACATTTTTTTTTTGTGGTGGAAAAAAAAGAGTAGAATAGTTTGTTTTTAAAGATTTATTTTATTTCTCCCCACTTCCTCATTGTTTGCATTTGCTGTCTGTGGTTGTGTGCTCATCTTTTTAGGAGGCACTGGAAACCAACCCTGGGAACTCCCATGTGGGAGGGAGTTGCCTAATTGCTTGAACCCCCCTGCTCCCTGCTTTGTTGTATCTCTCATTATGTTTTTCTCCTGTATTTCTTGTTGCATCCAGGACCTCCCATGTGGGAGGGAGGTGCCTAATCTCTTAGGCCACCTCCGCTCCTACTTTGTTGTGCCTCTCATTATGTTTTCCTCCTTGTGTCTCTTGTTGCATCATCTTGTTGCATCAGCTTGCCATGCCAGCCTGTCGTGTCAACTTGCTGTCTTGCTTGTCGTCTTTAGGAGGCACTGGGAACCAAACCTGGGACCTCCCGTGTGGTAGGTGTGAGCCCAATCGCTTGAGCCACATCTGCTTCCCAGAATAGTTTTTAAAATGTTGAAATACTAGTAATTAAATATAAACTAATGATACATTGATTAAACTTTATTTTAATATTTGAGAACAAAGAAATAATTGTTTTGTAAAATATTGGAAAGAAAAACAGTGGAAAATTTAGTATTGTCCAATATTTGTAGTATTGACTTTATCATTTTTGTTCTAAATAGATAGAAGGTCATACTGCATATGCTGTTTTGAAACATACCTTATTTTTACTTAAGACTGTATTGAGGCCATTTTTGGTACTCCTAAATATTCTACTGTATTATTTTTGTTGACTGTGTAGTATTTCATCATGTGTTTGTTCTCTTTCTTGTCTTCCTTCTCTTCTTCCCTCCTCTTTATGGTTTCATATTTTCTTGTCATAGCAGATGTTGGCCAACATCTGACTGCAATTCTCCCAGTTTTCTTGTCTTCTCAGCCCTCTACTGTATGAAACATTGCACAGAACAAAGGTCCTTCAGTAACCTTAGCTTTGATTTCTATTTTTCTCTTGATCTACTCCATTCATTCAACTATAAATAGAAATGAGTCATAGTGTATTAACATTTGTAGACAAAGTATAGATGAAGTTAGGTATCTTACTTTAAATACAGATTGCTACAATTTTTCTTATTTTTTGTTATAATTAGATTTTTTAGTATGCAATTCAAAATCATATTCTGACGGGAGCGGTTGTGGTTCAGTGGTTTGAGCACCTGCTTCCAATGTACAGCATCCCAGGTTAAACCCCTGGTACCTCCTTAAAAAATAATTAAAATCATATTCTGAGTTTTTTAGAGTCAGATATGATGCAGGTAACCCTCAAACTCTCACTAGTGAATTAGTCAGTAAAAAGAGGGACAGCTGACGTGTTTTCATTCATTACTAGGTATTTTATTTGCTAATTTGCTCACTCATATCATTTATGCATCGATTCCCTAATTAATTTAATAAATGTTTATTTGGTGACTTTTCTGTAACAGGCACTATTCTAATTGCTGGGGATATAATGGTGAGGAAAATTGCCATGATCATCATGCCCTTAGGAAGCTTATGCCTTCATTCCGACTTATTTCCTCTTTTACATTCCAGGACCTTTTTAAGTGCTTTGGCTGAATGTTTGAAAGTTTGATTACTTGCACTTTTTAGTAGGATTGTTTGAGATGTTTGAGATGGGGAGAATTGAAATATGAAAGGCAGTTGGAGAGGTTTAAGAAGTGAGGGAAACTGCTCTTTCATAGTCTAGAAAGTATTTGGGAACATCTTTCATTCTCTTTCTTCCAATTACAAAGAGTCTGGTTGTAGAAATTAATCATTTGGGAGAAAATGGTTGTGGATACATTGAAATGAATGCTTTCTAATTAAAATTTGGGCATCTTTAAATTATAAAACCCTTTTAGTAGTTATATTTAATTTTGAAACATCTACAGAAATTGTTGAACATATCTTGGTTAAGTAGTTATATCCTTTAATAATATCTCTTTTTATTTTGTCTTTTTATTTATTTTCTAGTCTATTCTTATTCTGGAAAGGAACTTATATGTTATAATCAGTTCTCTCTCTTCATTGTTGGCTCTGGAGGATTCAGTGGAAAACGGACATCAGACAAAGTCAAAGTACGTCATGGCTTTACTTATAAGCTCTTTATGTATCACATAACATATTTTATATATAGAAAATTCTTGCTAAGTATAATGTAACTGAGATAATTATGAGAATATGTTACTTTCTTATACAAATTTTGTAACACCCAAAATTTTTAGAAAAATGTGTCATATACAAGTGATCCTTGTATAGGTAAAAAATCTCATTCAGTAAATGACCTAAGTATTTCTCTTTTGCAAGTCAATTCTAATTACTCTTTAGTTCTCAAATCCTAAAAACATATTTTTCTTAAAAATATTTTATAATTTAGAATTTACACTAATTTAATCTGACCTTCACCTCTAATTTATTTGAGGTAATATGATTACACTGTTGTAAATATTCTTCTGTAGCACATAAAGCTTATTCAAAGCAACATTGAGAGATGACTTTCAGACCAGCAACCATATTTAGTAAAAGTTTTTTTCTATTTGTAATAATTTATGGCCTATGTGTGGGAAAATTATCTTCTCAGCTATTAGATGATTTTTATTTAAGTGGGGTTATGATTCTATCTATAGATGGCAAATCCCATGTTCTTAAGAACCCTAATGCAAGTTATACACTGAACAAGCATAAACAATAGCCTGGTCTGAATGAAAGGCTTGGGTATGTTATGTTCACCCTTAACTTTTCAAGCAATCAGTTCAAGCTTTTAGTCAGCTTGTTATATTGGAAAAATATAAACCTGAACCTCTTTTAGATGAAGCATATACAACATTCTGTTTGATTTGCTTCCTTTTTATCCATTCTTAATATTGGACAACAATGTAGACGTAGCAAGGAATCTAATCTCAATAGTATCATTTATTGCTTTGAAAGAAATAAGTGGTTGTATTTAAGTTACAGCGAAACCTTGGCCATTCTGCTAACAATAAAACTATTAGGTATTACTGTCCATCTTATATACTTTTCCACATAGCTTCATGGCCATGGCTTACAATTGGTTTTGTGGTATAAAGGGTACCCTAAAATTGTGAAAGGGTCTCAGGACCACTTACCTATAAAATTGAAGAATGAAGTCAGATGTCCAAATATCACCTAGTGGAATGAACTGAAAATAAATATATCAGATTAGGGAGCTACAGGACTCAGTCCTTCAACCAGAACAACTATTACACAGGGAGGAACTGTTGGTAATATCTGTTTTGAAACTCTGAAGACCAGAAGAACACTGTACAGCATTCAGGGAAGAATGGGAGGAAGAAGAGGCTGACAAATTATGGTAAAGAACAGTAAATTGCTCTCTCTTTACAGCAGTTACTGATGCCCATCTCCTACTCTGGCAGCCGGTCTCCATGGGGTCCAGCCCCTGGCTAACTCACTGGTGACAGAAAGGAACATAAAAAACTCTTCCTCAAGACATGGGGTATACACTAATCATGGGTTTTGATTAGTGACTTCAGATAGCTGGGGGCCCAGCCCTGAGGGCGGCCATTGTTTCAGGGGACAAAGGCAGTGGCAGAGGAGACATAAAAACTCTATACTTCCTTAGGGCAGGGAGGACAGTTAGTTGATAGACAGCACTTCCTGGGCAGGTCAAGAATGTTCAGCTTTGTGGAGCCACGGGAGACTTTTGGTACCCTTCCTAACCTTTTTCCAGGGTACTTTTGAGCCAGTCTACACTGCCTTTGTGGGTCTCTGGCCCTGTTTCAGTTGGAAAAGACTGACTTGGGAAAGTCCTCTCCAGTATGCCCTTTCTCCCAGAATTTTCCCTTCAGGTAAAAAAGCTTGACACAATGAAAGTAGTGTAGGAGACTATAGATGTGGACAGTCTGGGGCAAAGGCTTACTGGCTTCAAACACCCAGGAGACGGAGGCCTATCTCCTGGGAAACAGAGGGGATAACCAAACTCCTGTAAACAGGGGAACTCCAAAACAACTAATAAGGAAAAGTCCAGGACAAGACATGGGCTTTGAAAGACAGGTTAAACCCTGCACACTACTTTCAGTTTGGACAGATGTTCCTGATAGGAGGGTGGGAGTTCAAAAAAATATCTATCTTATCACCAGCTGGTTACAAAACCAAGAAACAGACATCTCAGGGAGTAATCCAAGAGTTATCATTTTAAACAATATTAAAATGTACAGAGTGCAACAAAAGAGCACAAGACAAACAAGAAAACGGGAAATGATGGCTTATCCAAAGGAAGAGGATAAAAATCCAGAAAACACCAACGAAGAAGACCAGAACATGGACATACTGAACAAAGCCTTTAAAAAACTGATCTTGGGAAGTGGCTGTGGCTCAATTGGTTGGGCTCCCGTTTACCATATGGGAGGCCCCAGGTTTGGTTCCTGGGGCCTCCTGGTGAAGGCAAGCTGGCCCACACGGCCCGGTGAGCTGATGGCCTACGCCGCGCGGTTCTGGCGCAGCAGGATGACGCGACAAAGGGATACAAGCAGACACAGTAAAACACAAAAGCAAATGGACACAGCGAGCACAAGCGGGGGGTGGGGGCGGGGACAGGGAGGGATAAATAAATAAATAAAATAAATCTTTAAAAAAAACCAAAAAAACTGATCTTAACGGTGCTTAAGGAGATGAAGGAAAATGCAGAGAATGAACTAATGGATATCAGGAAAACAATAAATGAGAAATAGGATACTTGTAGTAGTAAAGAGATAGAAATTTTAAAAAGGAAGTAGATAGAACTGGACAATTCAATTCATATGAGTCAGGCTGAGAAGCAGAAAGAAAAAAGAAATATAAAATGAGAAAACAACCTTAGACAACTGTGGGACACCATCAGTCATACCAATATCGTATTATGGGAGTCCCAGAAGAAAAAGAAATAGAGAAAGGGGCAGAAGGAATATTCAAAGAAGTAATGACAGAAAACTTCCCAAACTGAGGAAAGGATGTGAATATGAAAATCCAAGAAGCCACAGGATATCGAACAGTATAAATATGAAGAAAAATACACCCTGTCATATGTTGATCACGTAATTGAATAAAAAGGACCAGGAGAGAGTACTGAAAGCTGCAAGAGAAAAGCAACATGTTATGTATGTACAAGGGAATACAAAGCAGATTGACTGCTGATTTCTCATAAGAAGCTATGGAGGCAAGAAGGCAGTGGGTTGAAATAATTGAAGTGCTGAAAAAAAAAAAAAAACAACTGCCAAGCAAGAATTTTGTGTCTGGCAAGATTTTTAAAAAATGAGGGAGGGGGAAGCGGATGTGGCTCAAGTGATTTGGCTCCCATGTACCATATGGGAGGCTCCGGGTTTGATTCCTGGGGCTTTCTGGTAAAGGCAAGCTGGCTGGCCCATGTGGTGTGGAGCGCTGATGGCCCGCGCGGTGTGGAGAGCTGACGGGGCACGCGGTGAGCTATTGTAACAAGATGATGCAACAAAGGGAGACAAGCAGATACAGAAAAAAACGTGCAGTGAATGGATACAGTGAGCACAAGCGGCAAGGGGGGGAGGCGATAAAAATAAATAAAAAAATAAATGTTATCAGTGTTCTTTAAAAAATAAAATTAAATTGAAAAAAAATGAGGGGAAGGGGAGTGGATGTGGCCCAAGCAGTTGAGTGCTCGCCTCCCACATGGCAGTTCCTGGGTTCGGTTCCTGGTACCTCCTAAAGAAGATGAGCTGATATAATGAGCGAACGCAATGAGCTGATGCAACAAGCAGGGAGTGGATGTGGCTCAAGTGGTTTGGCACCCACCTCCCACTTGGGAGGCCCTGGATTTGGTTCCTGGTGCCTCCTAAAGAAAATGAGCAGACGATGAATGGACACAATGAGCAGAGACAATGAGCAGACAATGAACAGACAGACAAGGGTGCCATCTTGGGGCAGGGGGAAATGAGGGAGAGATAAAGACATTCCCAGATAAGCAAAAGCTGAGGGAATTCTCACAATTAGACCTGCCCTACATGCAATGCTAAAGGGAGTGCTTCAGTGGAAGGAAAAGACAAAAGACAGTGGTTCAAAGTGACATGAAGAAATAAACACCTGTGATAAAGGTAACTATTTGGGTAATATAAATGGCAGTATTATTGTAGTGTATTGCTAGGTATGGAACTCTACTTTTTCCTTCCTAAAGGTGCTAAAATGCAAATGCATAAAAATTAATGATTAACGTGTGATTTTGGATGTATAATGTACAAAGGTATAAGTGGTAACAAGTGTACAAAAAAGGTGAGGGGACAGAAGAGTATAGGAAGAGTATATGTGCATGCTAAGTTGCACAATTAAGTTGGTTTCAAACCACATACGGTTGTTATATATTTTGGATGCTAAATTTTAATCCCATTGTAACCAAAAGGAAAACAGAAGACAAATATATCCAGATGGAAAAGAGAAGGCTCTCAATACGATACAACAACAAAAAAATCAAATAACCATAAAGCTAGGCATTAACAGAAGGATTAAAGGACAAAAAGGTATAAGACATACAAAGGCTAAATAGCAAAATGTCATAGAAAAAAGTTCTACATTATCAGTAGTCGCTTTAAAAGTAAATCAGGGGAGCAGATGTGGCTTAAGTGGTTAAGCACCTGCTTCCCACATGGGAGGCCCCGGGTTTGGTTCCCAGTGCCTCCTAAAAACAAAAAAACAAACAACAAGCAAACAAATGAACAACTCAGGGGAGCCTATGTGGCTCAGTGGTTGAGTGCCGGCTTCCCACATACAAGTCCTGGGTTCAATCCCCAGCCCTAGTACCTCAAAAAAAAAA